>JAYDZG010000002.1:10397834-10416064 GCA_034509265.1 Microcambeva bendego
CAGTATCGCACAATGGCTTACGCTGGGTTTAAGTCATAACCCAGCCAGGTGTAGATACTTGCCTTAATGAAGTGATCGGCAAAACATGCCCACACCTTTACCAAGCATGCCGCTCGCGCCCAGCAGACGTGGTCGGGATCGCGGCAGATGGCAGAGCTGCGAGATACACAATTCGCAGGCAGCCATAATGCTATATTAGCGCTGGCTCTACAGCATGCCGTACCCCTAATATAAAACACAGATTCTTGGTGTGGATGTCATAAATATAAGCATTATAAAAAAAATCTGTTTATTTTTCTTTCTTTCATGTCTGTCTCTCTTACTTCCTATCTATTTCTTTTCTTTATGCTTGACTTTCTTTTCTTCATTCTTTTTTTTCTTTCTTTGGTTAATTTCAGTGACAGACAAATAAGGCATTAACTATCTCACTCTGCCAAATAGTCTTAAGAAATGTCTAAACTAAACTTGCAATTAAAATGCAATTAGCATAATTTAACCCTCATGTTTTATTTTCTTAAATAGCTTAATAAGTCAGTTATTATAACCTATATTTAATTAGAGGGGTAATATAAAAGTTTTTTGTCCTATCATTGAATGTTTGAGCTGAGGCAATCCCTCAAGCCAATCATAACCAGACCATAGACCTAATTACCCCAGCTCTATGTTTGAATCTCATTCTGTCCCTGGTACCAAACATTAGCCCAACGCACAAAGATGTGAGCTTATGCATATAAATAGGATCAGTCAGCATTTACTCTAGACACTTTCATCTGCCTTGTGGGATTACATGCGCCATCTGGTAAAAAGCTGGTGGCTGGCTTCCAGTGTCTCCAGGCACAGAGAAGCCTTCACCTCAAGGCAGGAATTGGCAGTATTAAATCTGGTGACAAATGAATGTGCAAATTTTATTTTCTTGTGTCACTTCATGCCCTAATATAAGTGAAACCTTTTCTTGATGCTGCTTGAATTGTCATCCTATAAAAAAGCAGAAAACCCACAAGTAATATGAAATGTGGACATGCCATCCTAGTGAAACCCAAAGTCCCCAAGCATCATCATGGGTCAAATAAAAATGCCGAAACTCATAAGAAAAGAAAATGGAAAAAGGTAGAGGTCTCTCTTCCCTACAGTACCAAAAAGCAGTACACTTTCATAAAGGAAGTGTGATGTAAGGGGCGAGGGACACAGATCAGAAAACTGACTGGGGGACGCCACTTTATTGCTGAACTTGAAACTTGTATATGTGTTTTTTCTTTCTCTGAGCCAGGCTGTAATCTATTTAAGAATTTGTGTCAGGTCCCTCCATGTTCTTCACTGAGAAAGAGCTTTGTTTTCAAAGATAGAAGACAACAAACCTGTGAAAAACGGGTCATTAACTGTAGAACAAGTCCCTGTGGAGCAGAGGACAATACCTGTAGCTCATACAGCTATATGCTGAACTGTAATTAGGGTCTGGTGATAAATTGCTTTAGTGTCATTTACAGGCAGTGTGCACTATGGCTGCACTTTCCAGCCATGAACCAATGTCACCTATTTATCATTCGGAACCACTTCTTTAGGCTCGGAAATTATTTATTTTATCACTTTCATCCAGAGAAGTCCTGCTATTATTGCAAATTAATAAAAGTGTTTCATTTTCATTTTCAGCTGAACTTATTGACTTGTTTAGGCCTTTGCTGAGCTTCATGTGCATGTGGCAGATGTGCCATTATTTAAACATACAGGGGCTAACTACTAGACAGCAAATAAAAATGATAAAACTCATCCAGGAACAAAATAGTATGGTCGTATGGTCCAACTAATAGTTGTTTTTCTCTTTAAAGAAGAATAACTGTGTCATCTTGAAGTAGTTGGTGAGTCTGGAAAGAAAGAAATCGATATTTTTGTGGGTTTTGAGGAGATTACTGTATAAATCCACAGTGCTGGGCTGTATGTCTCAGCAGAGCATTAAAGATATTACAGAGAGAAAAATGGCGAGAGCCAGAATGGTTCAGCTGCTATAGTACTTGTTTTTAAGTTCAACTTGTCTTTTTAAAAACAGTTTTATTAAGTTATTATTAAGTGTAGTCATGTCGATTTTGACATTGTTTCTTTTTCTTCTTTGAGTCTTCTCAATGGCTTGTTTATTATTCCTTTATTGTGTCTATTGACTTGGTTCCTCTTTTCACTTTTAACTATTTCAAGCACTAATGTCTTTTGCAATGAATTGCTTCTTCTTGTGTCCAAAATAATAGAGCTCAAATTAGGTTATCTGGCCATCAAGTAAAACTTCAGGTTCGATTATTCTGTGGATCTATTTGTCTTTTTGATGTCCAAATTGCACTCAAAAACCTTCACCAGCACTTCAAGGGCACATTCTTTCCTACCAGCTTTTTTATTGGCCAGTTTTAAAATCTATAACAAACCAGAATGTGAAAGTCTGAACAGTTCTGATCTTGGTTTGAAAAGAAAATCATTACAGCTGAATGTAATTTACCTATCCCTTCATTTTTGTTCTGCCAAGTGCTAATCTGTGTTATATTTATTGACTGCCGGATCATTTGTTCTTAATAATTGAATTTTGTCCAGTTGTATCAAAACATTTGATCAGTGGCAAAATTTTGATCAGACGTATAACTTTATTAGGACTTGTATGTTGGTTTGAATATATATTTGATAGGAAGAGAGTTCACACATTCCAGGTACTTTTACTAGCTATAAATATGCTGTCAGAATAGCTGTGAGCCATCTAGACTCCATCATGGACTCCACAAGACATCTGAAGGACTCCAGTGGTGTCTTGTTTACATTGTAGATTATCCTGCAGTGCATCATCGTGCCATATTTTTAAAAGATGCACACATCTACATAATGTTGGAGAACACACTGTCCTTTTTCCATAGCTCTGTGTCATCGTATTTCATTGATTTGCTTTTATGCAACCTCATACATGGCGGTTTTTTGTCATGTCTATTGTGACACATCAAGGTCTTTACCAATTTTAAAATGACCTGCAATTGAGACACAGTAGCTCCATTGGTCTATACCAGAATCCATCCTGCCCTTTATTAGTCTTGGTTCAGTAGTTTGTGGCAGATTCCTTTATGGACCACTGTCGGTGAGTACTCACCACAGCTGCCTTTGAACATCTGTTTTGATGTTTTGACATCTAACCTAGTTGTAGCTATTTGATCCTTATGAAAGCCTTCGTACTTGCCCAAATCTGCCACAATCAACAACTGTACTGGACTGTACAACTACTGTTGATTTTTGGCTAAATCACTGAATCAGATATTGGAGAGAGAAAGAGAAAGGACGTTATCAGATTGGTGTCATGCACAATTTTTAGGTTTTTTAGTTTTAAAGGTGGTCCTCATATTTTGGCTAAGCAGAAGGGGATTTATGTGGTCAGGTGTTGTTGTTGGACAAGAAGGCCTTACTTGAAGTAGGCATTCCAATTCATCCAAAATCATCTATGTTGAATAGGTGCAAGGTCAACTCTAGCCAAACCATATCTTTCTTTTTCATTTCACCATATACATGAATGTGGTACAATGAAATTCTTTTTCCACATATGTCAGCTTGTTTGGAAGCTAGGGTCAGAGCTTTAGATGACAGAGCATTGCCTTGCTCAAGGGCCTGAAAGTGGCTGCATAGAAGAGGTTAGATTTGAGCTGACTTCTAATTGATGGACCAAAGCTCTACTTACTAGACTAGGTAAGGGTCTTCTCCAAACTGTTCCCCCCAAACCTCTTATTTATTTCATATACTGATGAAACATTAAATACACATATGTATTTAATACACATACTTAAGCAATGGGACCTGAACATCATACTCTTGACCATGTAGCATAGTCTAATAGTTTTCTTAACCTTGATCTACGTGTGTCTGTGTTTATAGATTGATGGAGGTGCGAGCTACAACATTGGTCTGCGTTTTGCTCCCAGTCAAAGCGCTGGTGCTGAGAAGATCCTTGTATTCATTAACGACCAGGAGGACAAGAACGAGGAGACATATTGCATCAATGTTGTCTACACGTAACACCGGCAAACAATGTGACATGTCATCTGATGCTGTGTCCTCTTAAATGTTATCTTTTCTAACATTTTTTGTAAAGGAACTTTACGATGACAGCTTTTTGAAATGTAATATCAAGAATAGGCTGTAGAAACAGATTGTTGTTTTATTAAACTAGAACATTGAATAATAAAAGAATAAAACATTGTGACAAATATAGTATCATATTGATAACTGGTGGATTCATTCATTTGGGCATGTTTAACATTGGGTTAAAGCTGTTTTTACTTTGCAGAGATTAAGAAGATTTTAAATTTCACAACTGTACTGAATCCTTTGTGGTGAGCCAATCAAAAGTAAGAGCAGTGGTTTTATAGTCCTCTCCCACAACCCCCAACATACCTGATGATTTAAATGCACTTTGTAGCTATTTTTTTTAGAAACTATAGTCTGTTTGTTGCTCGGTTCACTCTATCCATTTCTCAAACACTGATTAGTGGTGTTCCTATAGAGGTCTATTTTCTGTTGATGATAAGAGTGGGGGCCAGAAATGCACAGTGCAACAGAGCTGATGTCAGTACTTGTATACCAACAAAGTGCATATAATTGGTAGGTCTTGGTAGACTCTAAACTCTGCTCACAGACTTAATGTCAAAAGGCAAGACACTCTGTAATTTCTGTACACAAAAGAATACTTTCTAAACCCATTTACAGTTTGTGTGTACTAGTTGAGAAAATGATGGACAATTCAATTAAATGTCAATTATTTTGCAGAACCTTGAATTTATTAGTTTTGTTTTTAAGATAATGAAAGTAAAGAAAAGAAATCTTATGTACCATTATGCCTGGCATGCACAGATCATTACAGATTCAGTTTTTGCTTTATATTACTGGAATTTCTCATGCTCATCGTTTCGTGCTTAAGATGTTGAGCAGCACTGCCTGCCATCTGCTATCTGATTACTTGTCTATCTGATAGTCCTGCAAAAAAGTCTATATTCCTGAGCTCCAGGGTTGTTTTAATGAGTTTGGTTTTCATAATTAGTTGAAGAAGGTGACAGCATTTCAAAATGAGAAGACTTTGAAACACTGTCATACTTTTTATATTGATTTACTGTGTTACATAATGATAAGTAATGTTCTCTGAAAAAAGTATTTCCCCATATAGATGTATTATGTTTTTGCACAAGATAACCTGAGTAAATACAAAAGGCAGTTTTAAAATGTTTATTAAGGGAAAAAAGCTATGCCAAACAACCTGACCCTATGTGAAAAAAACTGAATGAATTAACTGTGATTAACCACAAATCTGGGCCTGATTACTGCCAGACCTATATAACCAAGAAATCACTTCAATAGAACCTGTCTAACATTATGAAGTAGGTTAAAAAATCTCAAAAAGCAAGACATTATGCCCCAAACTGAAGGAATTCAAGAACAAAGTCATCGACATCTATCCGCCTGGAAACGTTACAAAGCCATTTCTAAAGAAACACAGTGAACTACTATCCACAAATGGAGAAAACATGGAACAGTGTTGAATGTTCTCAGGGGTGACCAACAAACCAAAATAACTCTTAAGAGCTCATCGACGACTCATCCAGAAGAGTGTACATTTTCAGCATTTAGCAGACGTTTTTATCTAAATTGACTTGCAGTGCTGTGACTATTATCTAAGCAACTGAGCGTTAAGGGGCCTTCCTTAAGTCCCTCAACAGTGCCAACATTGTAGTGGTGGGCCTTGAACAAGTGTCATTTTGGTGTCTTGAAATCTAGGTTGCAACTTCCCTTGTTCTTTTGTGGAAAAACAACCCTTAAAATACACTAAAATCATTATTATGTTCATAAAACCAGACTAAAAAAGCTTATCAGCAATCATAGATTGTAAAATTATGCACTATCTTGCTGGAATTAAACCTTAAAATATATATAATTTGTGACCCTAAGGGAGTACAAGTTTGCTCATGCAAGTTGTGGCATTTAAACAATGCTCAGCTGGTATTAATGGCATAGATGTGTGCCACAAAGCACAAACCCCAGGCCAATTAGTTTGAACTGTTGACAAAAGGCAGGTTAGTTCCTGAGATTGATGCTATTTAAGCTCTCTTCTGCATGTCCATGAAGAAACCGACACACGTCAAATGTATTTTTTTGGATGTTAAATGGAAATTTACTAGTCTTGCATCCCTGTCGGAAGCTGTTGTAGTCCATCTGCCCAAAGGTCTAATTTTCTTTTCTTTTCTCTGGTTACAAAAAAAAATCAAATCATCAGTGTTCTCCAAACTGATGCACTATTCTTCCTGATATTCTCTTTGTTATGCTTGAAAATTCCAAGAACCATGCCCTGGTTAAATTCACTGCAATCACTCCCATTTACAAAATTTTAGCCACAAAGTATATTACAACAGTGCTTTCCATCAAACTGCTAATCTTTCCTTTTCATTCTTGCATTCCCTGTTTTTGCCCAATCTAGTCGTATTCAATGAACTAACTAAATTGCCACAATTGGAACCAGGACAAATTTCTTGAATATTTCAGTAATTTTAAGTGAGTTTGTCCTTGCCACTCTCAGCCTGTGTGGAATTTGCATGTTCTCCCTGTATCTGCGTGTTTTTTCCACCAGATCTCACTTTTTTAAATACAGGCAAGTGAAGTGAATTAGAGAAACAACATTGTTTATGACTGTGTTTGATATTCAACTTAAACTGATGAATCTGGCTTAACCAGTAATGATCTGTCTTGCCATGAATGAACCAGTGTGTGAACAGAAGAAACAAGCTTCCTAAATCTAACCCACTTACTATTAGCACTAATTGAGTATGAGATGTTTATAGAACTGAGCTGAGAGGATTACAGTCACCCTTACATATTTTTCTTTTTCTGGCTCATACTCACAGCCCAGCCGGAAGCTCAGTGAAGGTTTAACGAGTGGTGTGAGGAACATATGGAGAATATTTGCTGCTTCATCATCGGCATCGCTGCTGTAAGCCTATTGCCTTCCTTCACCTCACTCTTTCTTTTTGTAATCACTTTTTTTTCCATCTCTCTCCATGTGTTACCCTTAACTGTAGCTTTTTCACCACAAAATGGGAACCCGTGCATAAATCTACAATTCATAATTTGTACACAGCTTGCCAATCTAATATTTAGCATTTAATTGTATTTGAAAATTGAAAATTACAGCAATTGTGTTTTAGTTTCTTTACGTTAGACTTGAGCTCAAGACAAGAAACAATCCAGGCAGCTGGAACACAACTTCATCCCTTGTACTTAAGCACTTGGTGGTCCAATTCTACATTCTACAAACTACATTTGGAAGCATGATGAGCACAATGGATTGGGTTTCAATGGCAAATACAGCCACAAGCAAGAATATAGCATGATTTCGATTAGATTTAGAGACTTGTTCCCTGCAATTTAGCCAGATTGCAATCCTATACTACTAGTACCTGACAAAGGAGAGCTACAGACGATCATACGCCCCCCTCTGATTATCTTTCCACTTACTAGAAGTACCTTGTTTGGAGAGCCACAATATACCCTGTGTGAATCAAACTGTTAGACACCCAACCGTGTCGATAGCACTGCTGAGATTTGAACTCCAGAGCTTGAGCTCTCAGCAGTTTTTGGAAAGCACATTAGACTGCTGCACAGCCTGAGTACCAAGGTTATGATTAACGTGTGCAATGATTAGCAGTGACTGTTTTTTTGTTTGTTTTTTTAAAGAACATCACAAATAGAGCTGGTGGATTGGGGTTTAGGTGGATGCCAGAACTTTGAGGTGTTTGAGTCTTGTTCCTGTGTGCCACATTTGATCCGAGGTCAAATTAAATCCATCCTGCCAGTATATCCGATGTTAGACTGTTGATGTTAGAATGTCATTGCAAACTATGGACATCAAACACACCTGATGTGCCTTTCCCCCATTGATTTGCACATTAATTCAGTCAAAGGTCATAGATGTTCCTGTAATCTAGATAAATACATTGCCCCTAATCAATACAAACTTCTGTTTAATACATTCTTAACTTGTTTGGTGCTCGATATTGTCACATTTTGTAATTTAGGCATTAAGCCATATCCTAATGAAGGTTGGCACAGTCATGCTAGAATTCCAAAAGAATGGCACTAAATCTGAAAAGGCACACATTAATATATTTATATATTTAAAAATGGTGGCTTAGTAGGTAGTACTGGCCTAACAGCAAGAACATTTTTAGTTCAATCCTTTTTCTGTGGAGTACAGTCTGGTTAATTGTGAACACTGAATTGTGTGTGTGTGTGTGTGTGTGTGTGTGCGTGTGCGTGTGCGCGTGCGCGTGCGCGTGCGCGTGCGCGTGCGCGTGCGCGTGCGCAGGGTGTTTCTGGAGGATTGACTCAATATTTAGTAGGATATTTAGGAGATACCCTGTCCCAGATATTCCTATCCGGTCTTGCAGTGTTTCCTGGGAGCCTGTCATAATAATGACCAGAATAATGCAGTTGATGAAAATTGTTATTTGTAACATTAAATAATTATTAATTGTTTATTGCTTATTTATACCAATTGAGGTTTTTATAGCAGCAAAGAAAATTCGGCTCAGTAATGACGCCCAATGGCCACGTCAATAAAGAAAGTTCACTCTTCAGTTCTGTAATTATCCGAATAACTTTTTTTTAATAAATGAATGCATTTCAAATAAAAATGTTTGGGTCAGGTCTTTCCCTCCCTCTGTCAGCCTAATTAAACTCACCCCTATAAATCACACTGGAATTCCTATTACCCTCATGCAATTAAATCAACATAATGCAATTAAATATTAGATTGTATTATGATGAACAAAGTAAAATGGTTTTCTTTCTACCAAACCAATTTCATAGCCAGTTTTCAAAAACAAGGTTATTACTTTTTCATGAAGCAGCCAATTTCAGTAAGATTGGATTTAATTAAGGGGAGCAACACAGATGAACATAGCCCAGACATTTCTGACAGTAGAAAGATAAAATGAAAGAAAATGGATTGAAAAGTTGAACTGTGTGATGGTTCATTGCTTTCTTTCAATATGTTGTCGTTTTAGTGCTGATTACGCACTGCGTTAAGTTCACAGTTCTCAACCGAGAACTGAATAATTTTGATTTGATTCGTCAACAATTAAATACAGCATTATCCATGTAAATATGAGGGATTCTATTTCAACCTTTTTAGACCGCTCAAACTTTTCAGGCGATGATGATATGTGGTGCATCATTGGCTACACACTCAAAACAAGGAAGGTGAATGTTAAAACATGGTGCACAGTCATTTGTTTTTGATATTCCTAATAAAGTTTAAAGAACCCTTTCAAGTTAGCGCCTCTAAAAGAGCACGTGTTTGTGAAGGTTCCTTGCCTCTCTTTGCACAGCCAACGCCCCATTTTCAATTGGTCGCTTCTTAGCTAATTAGCCCCAGCTGTTGTGATCTAGGGGAAAGAGCTGAGGAACAGTCCCATAATCCCATTCCACTCCCTTCTCACTCCGCCTCCATTTGTGTGCTCACGTGTACTGTCCGCCACATAGGGTTATCCCAATGTAATTAGAATAAGGAGGGGGCAGTAAAACCCTCCAACAGCAAGTCAGCAGTCCATGGAAGTGCATAAAGGAAAGCAGAATGGTGGTAACACAATAAAAATGTAGGTTCCATTATCATTTTCAGTAAAATATTATATTAGGTTATATGTATTAAGTATTAAGGCAGTTTTAGGCCTTAATCTTTTCCAATGTTTTTAATAAAATAAAATAATGTATGATTGGTGAACTGAAACTTCATCAATGGCAAAATAATTTGCTTTTGTCTCCTGAAAGTTCGCATTCCCGCTTGATGTTGAAATAATACCGTAGCGCAAGACATGATGGTCAGGTGAGGCAAGCATCTGTATGTTTCCATGGTGACGGCAGTTTCCTGCTTCCACCTGAAAGAAGTGGCTCATAAATTTGACTCCTGAATTTATACTCGCCCCCTTAATTGGAAGCTCCCTTCACAGTACGGAGTGTGACTTCATATGAAGTGTTACTCTGTAGTAGTGTGTTAGTGAGGAGGGAATGGCTCAAACTAGTGTTTTTGAGAGATCAAATCAAATGAAACAAATGATTCAAGAAAAGATTTGAATCATTTGAATCATCGCTGCACAGTGACTTCTACGTTGACATTGAACGGAAGTGTCTTCTCACAGTGGTTGTTTGTATTATTACAATAAGCCAGATGTTGCTGGCAGAATAAGCGGTTTAATGGTTTAAACATGATTAAAATGATCTCAAACAACGGACCTTGCTGATGTCGTAACGTGTCATGTTGACACTAATCACATCTCTGAGATCAGTAATAAACTTTCCTGACTTATTTAGAAACACGATGAACTTAAGAAATATTTTCAGTCACATGACTTTTTCATTGTAATCTGGACTTTGAAGCACCATTTTGAAATGCTGTGTTTCAAATGAATCAAATGAAGGTTTTTAAGTTGTCATCCTCATTCATAACTGTTTGTATTTGTGGTTGTGTTTCTCTTAGCTCCAGGTTAATTTTGTCTTGTTCTCTGTCAGTTTCCTTAGCCCGTGTATCCCTAGTCTGCTTTATTGTTAGCCTGTTATGCCTTTGTCTGTGTCACTTTAGCTTTTATTTGCCTAACTTTTTTGTTATGTTCTGTCTGTGTATCTCTGTTCAGCCATGTTAGCCCTGTTCAGTTCAGTTTCTGTTTATTAGTTTAGCATTTAGCTTTGCTTCTTTTGTATTCGTTAGCTTAGATCTCCTCTTTTTGTCTTGTACTACCTGTCTGATCTTCTCTTGTTATTAATAAATGTTTTTGTTTCTTTGAACATCTCTGCATGTGTGTTCATCTCTCTTGTCTTGTCCATCATAGCCCAGACAAAGCGTTATAGTTTGTCATGTTTTCATGTCTATGGGTAGGCCCTATAATCTCCAAACTTTTGATGAGTTCATCTAGTTCAAGTTAGTGATTGGAAATTGAATGAAAGCCAAAATTCTTTCCTTTAATTTAAGCATTACATATGGAATATAATTACGATAGAAATGTGTGCTCCATGGTATTGTGCAATTCTAACAGAGTGGTACAGGAATGTGCAAATTATCACTGGAACTTGAAACAAAATGTTGTTAGACGCCAAAAGGCCTCTCCGCCAACTCTCAGGACCCAGCAGCCAGCAGACTTTCAGAATTGCTCACCATCACATCTGTAGTCAAAGGAAGCAATGCATTTAAAAAAAAAAAAAATAAAACAGTTATCACTCGCTTCATCAAAATGTCCAAAAAGAAGAAAGCCGCTATGGTACTGGGCGACTTTGCAGAAGATTGCCTGGTTATCACTGTTGGGCCCTTGAGCAACCCTCAGTTAAACTGCACATCGAGAGTACTAGAGAGTACTGCAAAAATATTCACAGCCATAATGAAGCCTGCGTGTACTGTTATACTCTGTTCATGGTCACAAGCCATAATGAACTATGAGTATACTGCAATGCTCTATTCAACATCATAAAGCAACACATTTCTTTCAATACATTTTACTTACATGATTTTGTAAACCTCCCACAAACTGAGATGCGATTTGAAATGAAAATGGATACAGACTGATCAGACATATAAAGGGAATTTACATGATGAAAATGAATAGAAGGTAGAAAGACAAGAAATGAAACATGACAGGATAGAATTCACAACCTATTGATGGTACGCAATAATTAGCACTGCTGTATCAAACCCTGACCCAAGATAATTCACAGAGCACAGCATGCCTTCTAGAGGGAGTCATGTGTATAATTGCCTTGTCAGACTTCAGTGGTATTAGCCTAGTCAAAATTGACACCAGGAGCACGACAATTCTTCATTATTATATTTATTCATTCAATGTCTGTTTTACCGGCTTCCTCATAAGGTAGAATGATTTTAATACACACACATACACACATACACAAATTCATTTCTTAGGTATTATGGATCTCCACTTCACTCAAAGTTTGCGTTTGGACTGGAGGACTAGCTTGAACCCAGTGGTTTTTTGTTTTAGCATTATTAAATTCTTGTTACTATGTGTTATTACATGCTTGTCAATGTGCTATTATGCTAAACACGTTATTATTTTGTTCTTGTTGTAACAAAATATACAACTTTTACTTAAAAGGGTAAAAGCCTAAAAGCAGTGGTAGGCTTGTTGATGGAGCTGTGGTTTACCAACTGGAAGGCAGGGGGTTGGAATATTGTGTCTGTCATGTGTGCAACCATTGTTGGCCCTTAAGCATAACCTTTATTTTTTTGGCTTTTTAAGTGCCAACAAAGCTAAGAGTGTCTGTTTATTAAGGGTTTAATGGAATGTTTTACTCTTTTGGTTACATGACAGATGCACACATTTTATCAGTACATAACATTTATATCAAAAACCCTCATGGAGATTTTTTTTATCTCTCACTTCCATGTTTTTGGTCTGTGTGAGGAAACCGGATCACCCGCAGGAAAATCCCACGAAAGACGTGTCGAGAACATGCTAGGTCAGCACAGAAAGGACCCGGACCGCTCCACATGATGACTGAACCCAGGACCTTCGTTCTGTGAGGTAATGGTGCTAACCACTAAACCATATATTACACTAACATCAGAATATAGACTGGTAAACTCTGTCATATGCTGGCTCACACTCTAGTGTTACTCTAGCTGTTCACCTTAACCTTGACTTACTGAATCTTTAATTATCCTAGTCGATTAATTTTATCCCTCCAATCCCTCCCACAAGTATGGTAGCCATATATTAGGTCTGTCCCACCCAAGCAACTCCAACACTTGCAAATTGCAAAAACAATACTAAGTCAGTCAATAAGACAAAAAGCTTCTTTTTGGCCAGCCGGCAAAAAATGCATTTAAACATCACTGCTATGAGGGACAGCATTCGACCTGCACTGGCTTCTCCTACAGTCATGACTCAGCTTTACATAATCACTACAAAATGTTAAAACATATATCTCATTTGTCAGAATGTCTTTCTGTTCAGCATAAATGCGCTTTTTATATTGATCATAATAAAACCACTGAACAATTTCATGTGATAGAGTCCTGGTGGAATAATTAGCTTTTAATAACCTCTGCTTATTCACATCTGGCACACTGGTGCAGTGGGTAGTGCTGTCACCACACAGCAAGTAGAGGCTGGATTTGATCCCCCTGTGTGGTTGTCAGGCTTTGTTCTATGTGGAATTGTCATATTCTCCCTGTGTGGTGTTTACTTGGAGTGCTCCGGTTTCTTCTCACAAGACCAAAGACATGCAGTCAGAACAATTGGATCTACTAAAAAGTGTGCATGTGTTCTGGGATGGCTTTTCAAGCAGTTCAGGGTCTTCTGTCTTTTGCCCAGTAAATTAGACCAACTGCAATCCTGACATTGACAAATCAGTGAAAAACCAACAAATGAATAAATAAAAATAATAATAATATGTTACACTTATTTAGTGCTGCTAAATAAGGTCTCTATTTAAGGTCGCTTTACAGACAGGATAACAATTACTCCAAACTAGGAGGCGATGAGGAAAAATATAATGAAAAGAGAGGTTTTTTTTTAGTAAAGATTTAAATTTAGAAAGAGAAGTAGCTGAGGATAGGGAGAAAGGAAGAGAGTTCCAGAGTGAAGGGGAGAAACACCAAAATATCGACCACCCATAGTGCTCAGCCTGAACCTTGAAACCACTAGGAGACCTGCATCAGCTGACCTTACATTACAAGTGGGTCATGAAATAAATAACAATAAATTAGAAGTTTGCCTGACAGACTTGTTTTCTGGATATTTGTTGCCAGTTTTGAAATTTCAGTTATGAAATTATAGTACGGCTTGAGAAGAAGTACAATTTAAAGCTGCTGTAGCTGATATTGCATGCTACCCCAGACTTTTATTGCAAGGCTGCTGGTTTCCATTATAACTTCTTGGCATTTATTGCATTTAAAGTGCAGACAAGAAAGGGCTAAAAAGCTATTTCAAGAGATGCCCAGAGAACACACAAACACTCACATCTCTAAAATCAGTTGCAAATTTAGACTGCCCAATGAAACCCTTTTTTAGAGGAAAAGGGTAAACCCAAGCAGGCATCAACTTGGAAGCAATGACTGACCCATGTTGATTTTATCTCTTCATGGGAAGTAGTCATGATGAAATACATAACTGGTCCTTGACATGACAAGGGTGGAGAACCCCTGGCTGTTTTGACAGTAGTGCTGATAATGTTGCTCAGGTTGATGCCAGCTTACAAACCCTTTTTTTATTATTTGAGTTAAATCACTTGTTTTCTTACCTTGCCAATTTGTGATTTGGTTACAAATATGTATAGAATGTGAATAATCTAAGGGTACAAATAGGCCGGCAGAAAAGAATCAGACAAAAGCATGATTTTAGTGAGCAGAAGAATTATGATGTGCATTGTTTTATGGAAATGTCAATAAAATCTGAAAATGATACTATAAACCTGTTTTATAGCGGTTCGGTTTACATAGCAGAGTTGATTCACTCTGTCCAGAAATAATCATTTTTACTGCCATACTGTCCTTTATGTGTGCATTAAAATAAAACATTGTGACTTAAGGATTTCAGTGAAAATAAAAAAAAAAGATTAAGATAAAAAGGGCTGCAATAGAATTAATAGTGCTTCTGATATAGGACAATATAAATGCAAAAAATTACTTCATGGATAACAATACAATAACATGGCAGTGTCTGTAAAGGCCTTACACACATTACACACACACTGAACAAAGTAGAACATTTTCTATTAGAGAGATAAAAGTAGGCTTGACCTTTACAATGGTTCAGTACAAGTGCAAATGTAGCAGTTACATTCACCAAACATACTTTTTTAATAACGCAGACATATAGAGTTGAAGAGAATTAAAAAAAATATGCTGAAAGACAAAAAAGGATACAGAATAAGAATATGCGAGGACTATTAAATAAGTTATGTAGAGAAGAATACGATTTATATAGATCTGATTATGAGTAAATCATAGAAAGATATTCAACAGGAATGAAGAGCAAGAAGTGGATACAGATTAAAAAAAAACCCGGCATAATAAACTTCTGAAAAATATAAACCAGTGAACCATGGGGAGGTGGATGGAGGGATGGACGAAAGGACGGACGGATGGACGAATGAACTGTAAAGAGATGGGCAGTTTTATATACATACAGCTGTGGAAAAAAATAGGAAACATTTTTTAATGATCAGTTTTATATTGCAGCATATCGTATTCAATAATCTAGGATCAGAATTCGAGTAGAATAAAACAACACTGTTCATTTTGGTCAAACACCCACAAATTATGAACTAAAATGAACTGATAATTTTTGTGGTCTCATATTTTTTCCCCACAGCTGTATATCTTAAAAATGTGGTCTCCATGTCTCTGTGTAACTTTAATTTGGGTGCTTTGGTTTCCTCCTACAGTCCAAAGACATGCAAGTAAGGTGAATTAAAGATACAGAATTCTTCATGACATGTAGCCTTGTGAAATGATAAATCTTGTAAAACGGATGTTGAAAATCCAACATAAACCACAAAAAGAACAGAAAATTAAACCTTTGATGGTAATGTCTTCACTAGAGACAAAAACCTATTGAATCTAAACATCACGCACAGTGACTAGAACCAGTTTAACTCTCCTCTTATGTTTGTTTCTCAGGAACAGCAATGATGCATGTTGAATTCTCCAAAAGAAGCCCAGAAACAAACAAACAAAAAATCTCATTATTAACTGCATTACTAACCATTTTTATCAATATTTAGTTCTATTTATCTCTCTCATGGTTCAGTAAGGGCTTAAGACAGATTAGTTTGACCTGTTACATTGCAGGAGGGTTAAGAAATGTCAAAACTGCAGATGCAAAACAAAGGGTTACAATGCCAATCCTAAGGTTCTGGGACTTTACTTTAGGTTGGTTATAAAAGACCACTGAATGCTTAAGAGTCTAACAAGGGGGGGAATTGTAATCTTAATCTTAGATGATTTATTCCGTTGCTAGAATAAAAAAGTGTCTTTACAGCAAGCTGTGGTTTCTTTTTTTCATGATAGAAAGGATCTATGTGTAATTAAATTACAGTGTATACCAAGGGGTCATTAGTGTGTCTCAAATGGAAACTTAATTCTTAAGATATATGTCATTAAAGTACTTTAATAATTAGGGTCTGGTGCTAATTAGTATGGTGATGCTATTCATTTACTTTGTCGTACGCCTACTCTAAATAATACCTGAAAGAAAAAGCCCAGAGCTGGTTAAGAGCGCCTGGGCGTGTGTGTGTGTGTGTGTGTGTGTGTGTGTGATCTGTACATGGCAGGCGCAGAGCACAAATTCAGTCCATACAGAGTTGTTCTAAGAATGAATGAATGTGCTTTTTTTGTAATTACATGCTTTATACATAGCAAAATTCCTTTGTTGCATATCTCCGCTTTTTTGGAAGCTATGGCCAGAGTGACCCAACAGGTCCAACAGTGACTGCATGGCACAGCTGGGATTAGAACTCAAAGTTGATGGTCCACAACTCTATTACTCTATTCCTTAACCTACTAATGTCCTCAAAAAAAAAGGTGAGCGCGAACACAGTCTGTACCAGAAATGTTGCTTTAACAACCAAGAAGGTCCTGGGTTCTACCCCTAGGTTGACCGATCCGGGTCCTTTCTGTATAGAGTTTGCATGAGTCTCACCAAGGGGAAACTTTTTCTCTAAAAGTATATTGGCCTGCCGTAGCCTAGTTGTTAAGGTACATGACTATTAATACAAAGGATGTCGGTTCAAATCTAACCTCAGCTAGGTTGCTGCTGTTGAGCCCTTGAGCAACGCCCTTAATCCTCAATCACTTAGATGAATGTAAGTTGCTTTAAATAAAGGCATCTGCTAAATGCTGAAAATGTGAAGTGTCTCCTCTACCAGATAAGTATGCATATGCATCAGCAAACCAGACACTGCTGAATGAGTCATATACCTGTCCAAATTTTAAAGAAACTACCCATCCATTTTTTCCCATTCCAGGGCACTGTCTGCCCTAAGAGGAAGCTATGCCATTCAGCAATAATCAAAAGTCTGGTGCAAAGATCCCTGGTACTATTTTATTCACAAAAACAGAATAATCAAAGTGCCACCAGAACTAAAGTCTCAACTCTGGAGAACTGAATCTGACCAGCAGGCATATTTCTTAGGGCATGAAATATGTGTCCACAGGGAAAATTATGCTTCCAGAGGGAGAGATTGAACTTGTTAAAATGTGTCAATTAATGGTAACTGTTTGAAGTCCAGCCAAAAAAAAGACAGACATTGTATCATCCAGTAGTGAATAATTGCTTGGTAATTTAAAGTTTTAGTTGTAATTAACCTAGTGTATTTTTCATTATTTTTTCTCAAGGCTACCAACAGAGGTTAGTAGTAGGATGACCTACTGCATGGATGGCTGCTTTTAAGTATGCAAATACATTAAACTACATAACTGGAGCTCCAAAGGCATTTGAAGCACTTGAAAAAGATTCCCACATTTAAAATAATATTCGCTGGACTGATGAGTCAAATGTGAAACTTTTTGGGTTATTTTACATCTGGAATAAACCGAACACTCCTTTTTTATCAAAGCAACATTATACTCTGTGTCTACTTTGCCTGGACCTAGGGATTTTCTTTATCTGGCCGGCTAATGGCACCACTGAAATGTCTTAATTTATATCATATACATATTCACAAGTATAGTTCAATTCTTTATCTTAATATCCCAGCTTATTTGGACACTGGAGCCTGAGTGCAAGGTCAGCTATTGTACAGCACCCATGAAACAGACAGAGTTCAGGGCATGCTTAAGGGTCCTGGCAAAGACTGCGAAGCTCTACCACTGTTCCTTAAGGCAGTGTTGACCTAAAGCAGACTTTTCTGTGGACAGTGTTCACGATTCACAGTTTTTAGTTTATAGACAGTTGAGTTTAGTCAAACTACCCTATAAATGTGTGCATGACAGCCAAAGTAACAGTGTTGAGAAAACAATATATTAGTTTAATATTCGAATTAATGAAATAATAATTAATATTAATAATAATACATTTTAACCAATGGAAACCTTCAACATAAACTGTTAAATGCATTATGGAAGCAATATGCTCTCTCTCTCTCTCTCTCTCTCTCTCTCTCTCTCTCTGTCTGTGGGGGGGGGGGGGGGGGGGGGGGGGGGGGGGGGGGGGGGGGGGGGGGGGGGGGGG
>JAYDZG010000002.1:10473258-10490336 GCA_034509265.1 Microcambeva bendego
CTTGGCAGACACAAGGGAGAAGCGATGTGTATAGAGAAAATGCCAAGAATGATGAGCAGATGGCATCAAGTAAGAACGAGCAACATGAAGTGCAAAACAGCCATGTTTGCTTTTTTTTAAAAAAGAAAGTTTCTTAGATGAAAAGTGCTATAAAAAGTCTCCACGATCACGAGAAGTAAAAATTCAAGAGAAACATTATGCCTCTGAGTATCATTTAAAGCATTATAACAAGAAGTGGCAATGTATAGCAACACTTGATACCTTGCCAAGCCCAGAATGCTTCTCTAAATTGGATGAATGAGCCAGAAAGAAATTGATTATTGTTGCTACCAAAAGGCCAATGGAAACTTTGAAGGACTTTCAAATCCGTATTGCTTGTGGTCTAAAATCAAACACCAAACACAACAGATCTGCATCATACATAATAGTGGCAACATTGTTATGGACTTGATGCTGCCAAGTGCATCAAAATTCCGGAGGAAAACATGCAGCCTTTGGATGCCGATTACCCTAAATCTTTCAGTGACCCAGCCAAATCCTATAGAAGATGATCTTGAAGGTGGATGGAATTGAAAAGAGCAGTACATTGCCAGTCAGCACAAATTATGACATGAACATTTATGCAACAAAAAGTGTCCAACTATTCCATAATCTAGGTGTGCTACTAAGCAAGGTAAGCTGGTAAGTCCAAAACATGGTAATGGTTATAACTAAAGCAAAATACAAAATACATTCCCCCATTTTCCAACTAGGATAAAAATTAAAAAATAAAAAGCTAAAAACATGTTTTGTAATTGTTTTGTGGAATGCATAATTCAAAGTGCACAGACAAAAAAGTTAAAACTTTTATATTTAATATTATCAGCAACTAAATGGACATCTTTTCCATATATGTTACCAATACCATTTTCTATTATAAGAACATATATAATAATATATGTTGATGTACATTTTTAGCAAATATTAAATACCCATAAAACATGTGAGTATGTACTATACTAAATATTCATAGTATAGGATAAATTTTAATATGATATTATATGTCATTGCAATGATTTGGATGAGACAAAAGGGGTGGACTAACAAAAGATTTTATATAAGATTTATAATAACAAGAAAAAAAAACAGGCTACACAAGACAGGTTAGAACAAGACAAACAAACTACCCCTTGACCTAAGCTAAATGCTAATCTAAACATAACCAATTTTAAAGCTAACATGAAGGCCAACCATAATGCTAAACATCAGCCCTAAGCTGAACAGGAATTAAACTAAAACATGAGAATTCACTAAACACATCGAAACAATGCTAAATAAATTAGAGCAAACAGACATGAGCAACAGAGATAACCAGATAAAATTAAAATCAAAATTATCTCATCTGATTGAGCAACAGCTGCACTGTTCTAGACCATGTACTGTGTACCTTGGATTAGGTGCAGCTGTGGAAAGTCAGGAGAAGGCCAATTATGATGAGAGGTTTAAGCCTGACACTTCAAAACAAACATTACAAACATGTGCTCCTGGAGAGAGGGGTGTGGCACTTAGAAGCACTCCATACAGGCTGGATACAGGAAACAAATATGGGCATACAAATAAACTTATATGTACTTTTATTTGTGTATGGCTTGTTCTTTTGTTGTCAAAATGTGGAAGAATAACAGAGACAGGTTTTAACGTAATCTATGTTGTTTTTTTTAAAGCATTTTAGGCGTGTAAACTAAATATGGTTGTGAGACAATCATTCTTTCACTTGACAAAAACACAATGTATGTAAATGAACAAAAAACAGTCGGGTTGATGGTATCCATGATTTCATGTTTACTTAAAGATCAGTTCTTCCACTGTCTTGTTCTCATTTATGTTCTAACAAATTATATATTTTCTCTCTTCCCTTTTTCATATTCTCTATCTTTGCTCTTCTGGAATGAACAGTTGCCTTGGAAACTAAACTCCCTAAGCTTTAAAAGTCTAATTTAGTTGCTGGTACAAAATGACTATGTATTTTTTAAAAAAAAATCCATTTTATATGTTTACTTTAAATGTTGCTTGCAGATTTACATTCACATTTTTGGCATTTAGCAAACGCTTTTATCCAAAGCAACTTACAATTTACGCGATTGAAGGGTCCAGCAACTTGGCAGTGGAGGGACTTGAACCAGTGACCTTTTGATTACTATCCCTTAACCACTAGGCTACAACTAGTGCAACACAGTGCTATTATATGAATATTTCCATTATCAGTAACTCCTAATAACTATTGTTTAAATAAGCTCAATACACAGGTACATACTTTCCTCAAAAACGGGAGCATTTAAATGATGTCTCTCATTTTCTCTCACAGTTGTTAACTTATCTAAATTATCTAAAACATTACTATTAATTATCCACTCATTTTATTTATCTATAAATCTTAACAAAAACAAAGCATGGTAGATAGACTTGGTCCCTCACCATTCCAAACAGGACCAGTCCTCACACATTTTGTGCTCTAGGCAAGATTCTTCATGCTCAGGTGGTGCAGTAGTCTAATAAGATAGCATACCAGCATTGCTATCACTGACCTATTTTAAGTTTAAATATAGGTGGATAGTGAATTTAATTCCAATAAAATGTGTCTCTATATGAGAATATAATGGACAGGCTTGAAGAACTCAGCAGTGCCCAAAGCAATTTATCTGCTTAGTCCATTATTTTAGCAATAAAATCACTGTGGCAGAATCACACACCACTGCAATAACCAAGCACTAAAACACCTACTTATAATGGCTTTTTAGTTGGGAGTAAACAAGGAGACTTTCTTTATTTGTATTAACATATTATTATTTGTTTTGCATAGTTTGGACTTGACTCAGTAATAAAAGGGCATTGATTATTCAGATCTTCAAAGATAAGCACAAAACAGTATTTGTAAAAGACAAATAATAAAAGGAAACTGTCAAAATGTGTCCTCGGTTTCATTTTGTTTAAAGAAATAGGGAAAATTGTGAATCCAGTATCATATCGCATTGTGGGTAGAGGGTATAGTTACATCCTACTTGTGTGTTTGTTGTCTTGTTACAACAAATGTCTTATCACTAAATTAAAAACGGCGTCACATATGTACGTCAGTTTTTATCCAAACAAAATAATTGCCAATTCTTCAGTTTATATTGACAAAGTAAAGCTGTTGTCAGCTACAGAAGAAAAGTGAATATTATCTGTTTAGTTAAAATATGTTGCTCACATACTTATTTAATTGTTATACATATTTTAGATATGTCACTTGTCTACTTACAAATGTGTATCTGCTACATGTTTGCTTTTACAAGAAGTGAAGTTCAAACTTATGTTCAAACTTAAAAAATATTTCACTGCATTTGATTTCCTCAAATGAGAATGGGGTTATAGATTCTTCAAACATTATCATTTACAACAAATATATTAAACACGATTTAAGTAAAAAACATTCATTTTGCCATCTCTTTTCAAGAAGAGAAGAAAGCATGACTCCAATTCAATGCTCAGATTAGGTTGCACATGAGCCCGGCTGCCAGAAATGGACAGAGATGCTCCTTTTTGAGACAATGACTTAAGGTGAATGCACTTTTATGAATATAATGAATCTAACAATGATATGGTTGCATTATACCACTTACAAGATTCCCATACTGAAGTCAAATGTTTTCTCTTAGGAAGAGCTACAGTACATGTGAGACCAGTCATGTAAGTTCTCGTTGTAATAGCATTGGACATTTAAGGTCAGGATTAAGTTAGATGATGTAGTTTGAAACATTCCCTTGTTAGTGATTAATTAAATGTTATGAATGCTTTCGAATTCATTGAAAGTAATCATAATAGAATAATTGTAAACTCTTGCTACCACTTTCTGTTTGTCCTCTATATGTAGAATTTGGTTCAAATTTGACACATCAAACAAGGAATTCATTGCATAAAGAAGAGGGATTATTGAGAGATAACCTGCCATCAGTCTGTATTTCCTCTCTGTCCAGAGACGCAAACCCAAAATTGCACCAAATCTCTTTTATCACCCCGCAACTGCTTCAGGAATGTCATTTTGACACATTGTCCCCTGACATTTTCATTAAACCTACAGTTAGATTGTTGACATTTCCATCAGTGATGATGACACCTTCAGAAAACAAGCTTGTTTGTGTTGACGGATGGGCATGTAATTGAGATCATTATGATTTCCACAGGGCAAAGACACAAGATGATTCTCACTTCCTTTCTTGCTTGAACACGCCTTGGTTTGTTTCACATTCAATTCAAGCCACAAGTTAAATATTTTCTTTCTCTCATTTCACTCCTCTCCAGGACACATATGAACTCTCCTCTCTGCTCTGCTCATATCCAACCTCAAACAATTTAATATTACCCAAAATTCATTACGGAAACAACAGTGAGGTTTAATCTAAATAAATTGCTCCCAGTTGGAAAACAGCAATAACGGCAGGCAATAATCTTTCAGTCTATGAGGAGAAATTGAAGGATGTAAATAGCGGTTGGTGCTGTCCTCTTCTCTACATCATGGGACAATACTTAATTCAACCATCACAAAAATGAGACCAGGGAAGTTATTTAAACATATTATTTCAATAACGAAGAGTTTTTCATTGTCACAACATGTTTGGAGTTCAGTAGTAATGGACTGGGTCTCCCACTGAGTCTGCTAACATGAAAGGCACACTGAAGGGCTTCTTGTTACCCTAGACACAAATGATAGATAACATTATTTATATGGATAAATTGCATATATTTGGTGACAGCATGCTTCAGAAATGGCTAGCATTGGAATAATTCCTACATCATACTGCTGATCTTGGAACCTAAATGGCCTAAAGCATTATGGTTACAACATTATTAACTCAATCAAGATGCTGTGGTTTTATAATCTTAGGAAAATATTTATTTCCGCATTTTATTGTAGAAACGGAAAGGAGAATGTTTCCAGGACCTTGAACATTTCTAAAGATTAAATAATATTTTAAGAGTGCACTAAGGGCAAAAAAACCTTTGTTTTACAGCAAAATCTGACACAATGTTGAACAAATTTGTCAGTGGCAGCCATAATAGGATCCATTAATAACCAAGGACTTCATGGCTAGACACAACTCTTGACCAACAAAAACAGGAAGGTTAGACTGGAATAAACCAGTTTTGGGAAAGTGATGAATTGAAGCTGAAATTGCTTTGTTGTGGCCAAAGATGTGTAGTTCTGGACTATCCTTGCGTCACTCTCTCTCTGTATAGATTATTGCTGCAGCACAAAACCCATTAAACCTCAAAGAATGGGCAAATATTTTAGGAGATGTGTCACAAGCTTGCTGGTGGTAAAATTAGAGCAAAAGGATGTTCTTTCAAAGACTGAGGCTGGGGTTTTAACGGTGGTATTGATATATATTTGTCAAGAAAAAAAAATATTTTCTAGTCACACAATGTTTTGAAATTTTGGCCAAACCTGCCTTGCTCATGACAGGTCTCTGAGTGAGAGCAGTAAATTATATATTTTTAATCCTCCAGCTTCCAAAAGACAGGATACATGCAGCCATATGTGGGTCCAACTAACTACCTGTTCATGTATGTCTCATTTTGAGATTTATTGCAGACAGAATCGCTCTAGTGTATTATTGTATTAGTGCTCTGGGATTATGTTCTCATAGTGCTGCAGCCCCTGTAGCATTCCATGCATACCGACTGTCAAAAGTAATTTGCTTTCACAGACTGCAATTTTTATTTTAACTTATAAAATATCTCTTATAGCTGCAAATACATACATTCTATTTCATAATGCATCTGTCAAAAAACCTACCTTTTCATTTTAATTTAGCAAACATTGACGAGATGGACAACTTCCTTTCTTTGTAAAACTGCTTTGTGGCAATGCCTGTAGTGAAAAGTGCTATTAAAATCAATTTGACTGGATGTGAGTAATAATGTACCATAGTCTGTTTGATGTGTGGCCCAAAGCACTAAGTAGGCTGATGAGCTATTATAAATTGTACTACAGTTTCTTATGAACAACAAGCTTCTGTCACGAATTTTAATGCATTATGCTCCTTTAATAAAATGCTATAATTTATTTAAAAAGCATTTCTAAACTGTCAATCAAGATATGACGTCAAATAATAATGACTTTGACTTCACTTCAGATTTTCTCAATGTGTTAAAGATAATTAAACCAATTACGCATAGAAGTGAGTTCTGTTTTGTATCTATTTCTGTTCATTTTGCTAAAGCTAATGAAAAGGAAAATTTTTAGTTTTCAAGTTAACCCAGGCCCTTCTTGTAGTTACAGCACTACCCACTGTACCAATGTGCCACCTAAGTAATTATTTGTAATGTAGATATATTTATGAGCAATCTGTAGAGAAATTCACAAAAATTAACTAATTAATATTCATCTGAAATAGGTAGTCAGACTGACCCCAGAAATTACCAGTATAATCATATAACCCTCCTCTGCTAAACTGATTTTGCTAGTTTCTGTAGTGTAGTGGTTATCATGTTTGCCTGACAAGTGAAAGTTCCAAAACATGATTGGACAAGGTGGCTTAATGAGTAGAGCTTTGAATTTGCAATTGAAAAGTTGAGTTGGAATTCCATATCCACTATACAGCCACTGTTGGGCCTTTGAGCAAGGCCTTTATCCCTCTCTTCTCATGTACATTGGTTGACCTAGTTCTTTTACCACAGGGATATGCGAAGAACAAATATCAAAATACAGTTCAGCTGTAAATGTATATTTGACAAATATAGGCTTGTTATTTTGTTGTCCATTGGTTGCTCAAAAGTGATTCTTGGTTTGCTGGTTTTGTAAAATTGCTTTGAGACTCTAACCATAGTGCTGTAAAAATAAATTTGTCTAACACCAAGAGCATTTCCAAGTCAATAATATGTGAAGAAAGTATTTGAATAAACACTACACCTCTAAGTATATATATGATTAATGACAGACTTGTGATTCTAATGTTTTTACAAATAATAAATACAAAAATCAAGCCTAGAAATAAAGGAAGTAGAAATAGACTATGTCTCTAAGGGTGAACTCCTGAAATCAAAACCCACAAACACAGAGCGCTGATCAGTGTTTCAGTCCAGACTGAAAAACTGAAAAACAAGACTGGAAAGCTAAAAAATTAAAAAGCTTGATGCACGGACTGGATTCAACAGAGCAGGACAGAGTGCATTTCCTGTTAGCACAAGCTGTTCAGCAAAAGCAGGAAGAGAAAATGGTACAGCAATTACCCTTACATTTCCATCTACTCTCTTGATGCATTCAGCACCATAGACAGCAGCGGACGTTATCGGAACTTGAGGCGGTTTTGAGCTTATAAATTTTATTCAGTCATTAAAAGGGGCCCAGGGCCTTACTAGAAATACAGCGGAGGAATGTACCCTGGGCAGTGCAGGGTTTAATGCATTCTATTATTTATGTATTTATCAATAAAACACAGCACTGTAAATATTTATAAGATCTACTATTCACTGATCAGGTATAGAATTATGTTCTCTGACAGGAGAAGTGAATAACACTTATTATTTCTTATTAGGCAGCAAGTGAACAGTTTATCCTCAAAGTTGATATGTTAGAAGGATGAGTTTGACAAAGGTCAAATTGTTATTGCTATATGATGAGTCAGAGCATCCCCGAAATTGCAGCTCTTGTAGGGTGTTCCAAGTTTGAAGTGGTCAGTGTCAAAAGTGGTCCAATGAAGGAAAAGGGGTAAACCAGTGACAGGGTCATGTGCAGTCAAGTCTCATTGATTACTGACCCCTGGTCCAATACAACAGATGAGCTATTGTTTATTTAACTGGTTTAACATTGCAGGGTTTCATATAGTGTACGAACAAAAAACATAAATGTACACAGCTTATGGTTTTTAGCAGTTCCGGCAGCAAATAGGAATATTTTAGTACTTTTTCCACTACTGTGTTTTACTTTACATTATTGTTTTTTGCAACCCTTCATGTCTGAGAGTTCTAAATTGAGCTGGAAAGAAGTTTTCCTTTGTAAACACAATGCTACAACGATTTTATTCTCAAACAATCCCAGAACTTTTCTGGACACAGACCATCATATGTGAAACAGTGTAAAACCTGTAACAATACAATCAAAAACACTATACGGTCAAAAATATTTACAGCTGACCAAGTGCTCATAAAAAACCTTGACATCTTGGGTACATAACAGCCTTATTTGCAAATTCATTTAATATATTGGTTTTAAGATGTTGGTGTTCCAATTCACCTAAAACCACAAGTTTGAGTGCTCACTAGACTTTTGAGTGCTAGACTTTCTCCATAAGAAACAACACATGCCCACTGCTTTGTTGACTGTGCTCCTTGCACTATGTATGAAACTTTTTATTACTGATTTTATAAACCATTATTCATGTCATTAATGAGTGACAAATAAGAACAATTATATATATTATAACTAAACATCCAAGATATGTGTAGTACTGTATGAGTTGTTCATGTAAAAAATAACAAGTCTTTAACTATCGCTCTTTTTATCTCAGCATGGTAAACAGTTTGCATGTATGAACTTAGATGGGCTCATGGGGCTAAAATGTCCTGTAGAGATTGTGTGGGTTTTGCAGGCAGCTTTGCTCAAGCCAGCTGAGTCTTCTACATGGCTGATAACAGCAACTCAGGTAGAAACAGACACAGTGCACTCCACAGCATTTGCCTCTTCTTGCCCACTATTGACTTCACCTCAAGAAGGAGTGCCAGACTGGGCCATGGGCACCAGCCACTCCGCCAGCCAAGAAACAGCTCAGTTAAGAGACAGAGTGAAGTACCGTGTTGTTGCCAAGCAACTGAGTAGAAAATGCATTTATTGTTAGGAACATGCACACATTAACACTGGGGAGTTGTTATTTCTATGATTTTTGGTCTTCTTTACCCCTTTTTTATCTAACTGACCTAGATTTCCGACAGTTTCTTTATTTCATTTTTTATAAATTGTACACTATCACTATTGTAAACAACTTTATTTTAACTAATTGCAGCTTTTTTGTGCTACGAAAATAAGATAAGACAGATAATCCTTTATTAGTCCCACAGAGGGGAAATTGACCTCATTGTAACACCGAAGGGATAGTGAGTCACTCAATACAAATTAAATATAAAAAATAGAGATTAACAATACAATGTGTAGAATTTGTATGTATTAAAACACATTGTGTTAATAATATCTATTTTATTATCATTTGTAGTGAAAACACAGCAAACCACTATTTAACAGGTTTACCTCTGGAAATGCAGTTGGACACAATACAGTGTTGCCTCCCTGTATAATATATGCTTTACCAAAATACATCTGAACATACGATGTTAGTAAAAAAGTTCCAAAAGGCCTAACATAGCCATCTGAACTCTCCATTATTCCACCGCACCATGGTCAGAGACATCAAAATTAGGCCGAGATAGCAGTAAAGGTAATGGCTAGCAGGTGTTAAATGAAATATTATCTTTAGGGAGCTAAATTATTGTTGTAGTCTAAAGGGAAACTCTTTGAAGCTTATAAACTTACATAAAAAAAACATATTAACATCTGCCCAGGGACAAGGGCATGACAGCATTCAAACTTGACATTGGTCAGTGGAAGTAGAAGTTCAACTTTTGCATGTGTCCTCATTTACCCACAAAGGAGAGGTAAACTCAGATGTAGGCACTTCATAGAGGACTTTTAGTGACTGTCCTTAGACAGCAATGATGGTGACTGTCTTTGAAAGTATCTATTATACCAAAACTGCTTTCAAGCCTAATTTAAGAATAGCAGACTGGCTAATAGAGCAGATAGATTGCTAGTGATGTATATATAGTTAAATCCTGACATTTGGGAATGCCAATCCAGCAATTGCTTTTGCCAGTCTTTGTCACCCTTTAGAGGGTGTTCTTGTCTTGTACAGAGTATTTCCCCAACCAGACTGAATAGCAATTTGTGAGAATGTTTTCAATAGTGACCTATTAAAATATTTTATAAATTGTAACTGGCATGCAAAACTTCTTCATCCTTCTCAGGACTAAGAATTAAAAAATGTTCACTTTCTGCACCTCTGCCCACCATGTGTAGTCTGATGCTGCTCCCTCCTCTTTTTCATATCCTCAGTAGGCAAGATTGTCACACACACTGCTTCATCCTGGTCATGCTTCTTTCACTGGAAAACACCACAGACAGGTTGCCAGTCCATCATACATGCACACATGCACACATGCACACATGCACACACAAAAACACACATGTAAAGCAGGACACATTTTGCTTCACTTGCAGTCATTAATTAATTCCAGACAGCCTACATTAAAGTACACTGCTGTATAATCATACAGCTATAATAATCTAGTTTTCAATCAAAAACCCAAAACTACATTCCCCCAAAGATGTTGATGTTTGATATATGTTTGAAGGTATGTAACCTGCCAACGATGTGAAAATGAACTACCAAGTAAAACAAAATGGGGTTTCTTGCCAAATGGTCAGCATGTTATGATAAATTTCAATGTACAATCATATTGGTCAAATCCTCTGCTTCATAAAAAATGTTTGAAGTAATATAATGCTTTCATCAGTTCAGTTCATTGTCTTTAATCCCTTATCCTAATTAGGGTCGGGGGGAGGTGCTGGAGCCTTTCCCAGCTCTTCAACAGATGCAAGACACATGATGACACCCTGAATGGGGTGCCAGTTTTTCACAGGTACATACAGGACAATTCAGTGTATTCAATCAACCTAGTAGCATGTCTTGGACAAGAGACAGGAAAGGACCTAGATCACCCCACCCGGGGATCGAACCCCCCGAGGCGACAGTGCTACTCACTAAGCCACTGTGCCGGCCATAAATGCTTGCTTGTATACACATTCTAATTACTGTGATATTCACAGTTATGTTAAATGCTCCAGCATGCATGACATGTGTAAAGGTTTACATTAAGAGTTTAAGTATACATGTGCCAAGATCACAACAGGAACTTCCTCATTACCCATACTAGCTTTTGATTCTATAGAAAATGTTAATTTATCTGCAGCAGCTTTAGGTTCACCATGACAAAATAAATACCCTAACTATGACTTTAAACATCCTTCTGAAGTTTATTTCTTTTATAACTTAATCTTTATTGGCAGGAATAATTAAGTAGTATGCTAGTTGTGACTGTTCATTGTACATGTTGCATTTATGTTGTCATTGCAAGTTCAGTAGAGATATCGGCCACTACTAACATAGAGTTATAGAGCAACAAACCAGGCTGCAGTTCCACATAAACTAAAATGTGTATCATTGTAATCATTGTCTGGCTTAGCCTTGCCCTTGCTAAAATCCCCCTTCTTGATCATGGTGCCGCTCCTACCACGTATTATTAGGATTAAAAAGAAATCTGGCTGTTGTCTGGGGGTAATACATTTTGTGCACAATATGTTTTTATTTTTTTAATTATTGCTATTTTATTTAATTTAACATTGAAAAACATATAGCACTAATATTTACTCCCACTCTTCATGTATATTCTGCAAAAAAACTGCTATTATAAATTCAAGTAAACAAAACAAAATTTGAACAGGGGAGACAGGTGTTCATGGAACTTGTAAGTAACATCTGCATTAGTAAAAATCACCAGAAAATGTCAGTTAAATGTTGCATTATGGAAATCAAATCAAATAAAATGCTTTTGCAGAGGAAAAAAAATGTAGATTATGTAACAATGAACAACAGTTTTCAACTTTGTGCTGTTGGTCATAAGAAAAGATTAAAAACTACATAGTCCACCAAAAAATCTTCAGGAAAACGGGATTATATAATCTGAGACATATATAGAGTCAAGAACAGATTTTGCGCTTAGATGTAATTAGAGTTACAGTGTAGCACAGATTAATTATTCTGGGACATGACAAATAAAAGTATTAAATTATTTACACTTCCCATTGGCTATTATTAATTCTCACTTTACATGTTGCCTAACATTAATAGTCATTGAAAATACATGTTGCATTTATAAACCCATGGCAACGTCTGGGCATGCTCTTCATCATTTTATATATTCAGCATAGCTAAGATCTTCCTGTTATTTTAGCCAATAATAAGTTAATGCATATAAGTGCTTCCTATTAAAGGCACCCTAGGTGGTTACAGACTCTGCCAAGGGACAGGACTTATTTCAATTGAAATTCAAAGTACAATAACCATGTTGCCAATTAATTTGTTTTGACTAGTTTGTCAAAAACAGGATTTTTATTGGGTGTTTTATTTTCCTCAACCATTTAAACCTGGTTATGGTTGTGGTGGGTGTGTACTCACATTGGGTCATCCACTTCAATCATAAACATCATAGCTCAAAATTGCCCCATTCCATATGTATCTCACATATTAAGGTTTACATCAGTCCTGGAGATAAATTGTGTATCTGCTTCATCAAATTAATCTATTATTAGATTTTCCCATTAATTTGACCATTTTCAGAGTCTTCCTGATTCAAACCTTTGACATGATTTTCATTTAAGCATGAATTGGCCTACTTGCTTTATTACCTAGCAATGTTACAATGAGGTGGCAGCAGGAGGATTAGCTGTATTCACCTTGCACATGGCCAATCACTGTGCAACCCCAAAAATGATATCACACAGGAATTGATCAAAGCCAAAATACTGCACTGAAATATAAATATTTGTTGAATTTAGTCGCTTAGAAGTGATTGACTGAACAATGTCATACATTCCCCAGAGAACTCCAGAACTCATTAAAAATCAATTTCCTTGTCACTGTCAATTAACATTGACTGACCTCTTTTCACTGTGCATCGGAATCCTTAATTTTATTATTAAACCAGTTACATGACACCCTGATGCTAAGTATACAAGCATATCTTATGAGTGTTTCAGCTTTAGTATACTTCTGAATAAAGACTACACTGGCAAATGTATGTAAACTCTCCTAATTATTGAGGTGAGTTATTAATCAAGTTGGCACAGTTCACTCTAAGTTGATCGCACTGTAATTGGTTGAAAATCTTTCAAGGTTATAAGCTAAATTAAACATTTTTTTATTTCTTAAGGCTGCAAATAATTTAGTTCTTTCACTATCTACTGTACATACTGTAAAAGATTCAACGTCAGACAAGGTACCTATAATTCAGCTTCTGGAGAAAAACTATCATGAGCAAATCACAGCTCATCATTTACAATGATCATTTAAAAAGAGTTGCTTTCTAGTTTTTACTCAGTGATTGAGTTTGCTGGTGGGAAAATCGGGGTAAATTTTATGTGTATGTCAAGTCAAAAAGACACAAATGTTTTCAATAATGACACAATAACGTACAAGTATATATTTTCTGTAATTGATTTAGTTTTGTTGTGTGTGTTTGGAGCTTTGGAGACACACATATACTCTTTTAACTCTTTTTAAACTATAAAATATATTCAGTTCCACAGGGGGCGGCACGGGGGCTTAATGGGTTGCACTGTCGCCTCACAGCAAGAAGGTCCAGGGTTTGGTCCCCGGGTGGGGCAATCTAGGTCCTTTCTGTGCAGAGTTTGCATCTTCTCCTTGTGTCTGCATGGGTTTCCTCTAGGTACTCCAGTTTCCTCCCACAGTCCAAAGACATGCTACCAGGTTGATTGGAGACACAGAATTGTCCTGTTGGTACCTGCGATGGACTGGTGCCCCATCCAGGGTGTTACCATGTGCCTTGTGCCCATTAAAGTGCTGGGATAGGCTCCAGCACCCCTCCCGACCCTAATTAGAATAAGAGGTAAAAGAAAATGAACTGAACAGTTCCTCAGGATCATGCAGGTCTCAAATATTACATCCTTCTGGGAAAAATACCTTGAAAGTCAACTTCTTTAAAACTCAATACCACGCCCAGAACCAATTGACGTTGAGTTTTAAGGTACCTCTGCATTTGTACTATTAAACCCAAGATGTGTTCCCATCACTGTTTCACTGTCTCCAAACTACTCTTTGGAATTAGTGCCTGATGTGCTGGAATGAACTGCTGTTCCAATCTGGGTTTTATTCCGGCCTTGAGGCCAGTGTATCCTGGTGGACTCTGGTGCCTGTGATCAGAGCGAAGCTTTCACTGAAGATGAGTAAATGAATTTGGATGAGGCAGCAGCAATTGCTCGCGTAAGGAGTCAGTGATTTAGTGGTTGAACACTTTGTCCCTGTATCGTCCCTCTGGCACAGTCCGTGAAAAACCTGAGTCCTGACTTATCACCCAGAGAGATGGTGGCTTGATTGGCAGGTCATAGCAAGATGGCAAGCCGAGGGAGGGTGGAAAGGAGCAGAGATATAAGAAGGGGAGAGAGAGAGGGGAGGGGAAGCACTGATTCAAAGGAAAGATCTCATCAGGCCTGTCAGATCTGTCTTACGGAGGGAGGAGTGTGATGCCAGGCCTCGGCAGACACAGAGATAACCTCCGCAACCAGAATATAGATCACATGTACAAGCACCCAGCCTACACCCACACCAACAGAGACACATACATACAACACTAATTTACTGTACATGCACACATTTACCCTACATGTCCCAATAAATACACTAACTGTAGTAATATGTAAAAAAAACTACCTAGGTTACTAAATTAATAATGATTGTTGTAATGAGTTAACTATATTTTATTAACCAGCTGCTGATGCTGTTTATCTGCTAGCACAACCAAGCTGCCATGCATAACAAAAAAGCCATAGAACATAATTAACCATGGGTTGGTGGGTTGCCATTACCACACTATTCCTACAGCTGTTTGTCACATAGTATTTAGTTTACAACACTGCAAAAATTGTGCAAACAATATTTCCTTGCTAAAGAACACATAGGGTTATTAGTTTCTGCTTGAAATAAGTATTTTAGAATGTCACCATCCCTTGTCATGCCTTTGTGTCCAAAAACATTACAAAAAAATTACATGGGCTGAGACATGTTCGTACATATCTCTTCATAATTCACCTGGTTAAAAATGCATTGATTGTATGAGTGGTGTTCTTGATGCAGTGTCGTCTGAGGAATCAAAGATAACTGGTCTTTACAGCTTGGTCTTTAGGCACTCACCCCCACCTATTTCTATTACATCCAAATCCCCATCCAGTCTTTCCTTGAGATACATTGTTTTTAAACATTTCAGTAAAGACCCTCCTGGATGTTGATTTGCACCCTGTCTAAGAAATCCTGCCCTGAACCCAGTGTTTCCTGAAAGATGACCTGCCTTGGCCCTGATCAGGATAAAATGGTTAATAAACATTTACTGAAAATGAATATCAGCTTGAATAATTCAGCATGTGCTTCAAATGAAGAGAAAGTATACAAGCTATATTAAAATAAATGACTAATGTTGTTCACTGAATTTGGGTTTAGCTTTATAACCTCTCTGAGAAAAAAACGATATGGAGTCTGAATAAAAATTCATGAGGACATTTACCCCCAAACGTATTAGCACTCTGCATAGGGCCAGTCTAGATCTAGCCTTGGTTTGGTCATAAACCAGATTTAAGTAATCTAATTTCTTCTAGATGAGTATGTTGGCAATTTCATTACAGTAGACATGTCATCAAAAAAGTTACACCTCTATATTGACTAAGTCTATTTTGACATATTTTTGAGTACTGAGGTGGAAACTGATAAAACTATGTTTGGTGGAAGAAAAATTCTAAATGAGTCTAAATATGAGTCTAATTAGTGAAAAGGTTGGAGTTATTCTAGTTTGTTTAAAATTTTCACACAGTAAAGTCTTTAAAATGAACAATACAGCATTTATTGTTTATTTATGAAATTTTTAACTTCATGTTTTACCCTGTGGATACATTCATGAGATTCATGTTTTTATTAAAGACATTTTTTTATCTCCAATTCACCTCAATTGCCTGTTTTTGGACTGTGTGAGGAAATTGGAGCACCCAGAGTAAATCCACACAGACACGGTGAGAAGATGCAAACTGCACACATAACCTGGGGATCGAACCCAGGACCTTCTTACTGTGAGGCGACAGTGCTATTAGCCACCGGGCCACCCAGAAAACAGCTTTATAAAATTAGGGTTGGGAACAAGATCAGCATGACTTTAAAAAGTGAGAATTATGTCATTTGTTTATTTAACAAGCATAGGGATTTTTTGACAGGTATACATCCCAGACAGACAGTAGATAGGAGACAGGGGATAAGAGAAAAAAGGACAGACAGAATGTGAGTCTTGGGATCAAGGAACAGTGACAGACAGAAAGTGAATGCTAGACATAAGGCATTTCACTTTTCAAATATCTGTCTTTGTGCCACTCCTGTGGACAGCCTGAGGCCCTACTGTTGGCTCTGTCCCGGCAGGCTAACTGGCAGCCTTCATCTCCCATCTCCTGTTTGTGTTCAGGCAGCAATCTGCAAAGCACAATAACATCAATAACTTTGATCTGATAGCATGCCACGGGCTACCAGTCGCAATTCAAAGTCTTTCCGCTACAGCTTATTTAACATGTAAGCAGTGGAGTAATGAGATACACATGCATGAGAAACTTCATGTTAATGAATCAAACAGTGTTATTGGTAGATTAATAAGATGATGATCGTTTTCCATTGGACCGTAAACATTCAATTAATGTAAAGTGTATTATGCACATTTAAATTATTCTCTTTTTTTTACTGAAAATGAAGCATTTAATAAAAGACTGATACCCTTGGTATGAAAAATGCAGAAAGCCGTATTTTATGGTTTAAATGTACTTTTAATGATACAATTATTGAATGTAACATTATATTGACATAAGGCAATAATAGAATAAATATTAATTTAAAAAGAAATAGAAATGTTATATAAAATATAACAATATACATAAACACAGCATAGGCTGGTTTTGCTAATAACAAGTCATTTCTTTAAATGTATATTGTTATGTTCTGATGACTGTTATGATGGACAGCCAACACTGGCATCCTGTTGGTGACCAGCTACACCAGCAGCACTATCTCTCTCTCTCTCTCTCTCACACACACACACTCTCACTCGCTCTCTCTCTATATATACAGTGAGGAAAATAAGTATTTGAACACCCTGCGACTTTGCAAGTTCTCCCACTTAGAAATCATGGAGGG
>JAYDZG010000002.1:10534121-10544829 GCA_034509265.1 Microcambeva bendego
TGCAAGATACCAGTGCTCCTCCCAATGAGCCACCATGCCCATATGCTTCGAATACATGCCTGATAACACATCATCCTCTTAATAGTGAGTATATGTTTTAGCGTACTGAGGGTATTTTTTGCATAAACAAACCTATTTAGGTCATGTAGTATTACTCATTTGTTTTAAATCACTGTCCCACTCTGGGGCAATCCAATCTCTCAGAGCAGTGTTGACAAGAGGCCCAAAACTTTTACATGACTCACTGTCTACCAAAAATGCTTTTTATAAATAGGTAACATCTAATACCCATAGATTTTTACTCCTTTTGTTAATTGAAAGGCCATAAAGTCTAGGTAATAAGAAATCTTCATTATGAATGTTCACTCACTGTGGTCACTAGAAAAACTATTACAAATATGATACAAAAAATCCTTGCTACTGAACAGCAGTGCAGTTCTGAAAATGCTGACACAATTACGGCACTTTATTTGACAAGATGTTTTATGATACAATGCAGACTACATGAAACACTTAAAGTGATGCAGCAAAACTGAGAAAAAATGAAGCTGGGTAGCATCCAAAAGGTAAATTCAGTCTTCATAGATTCACTCATCAAAATGAATGTGCCTTATTTATTATTTCTCAGTACCAGTCAGGCATTACCTCTATGCCATATTATTTGTGAGAAGTGCTGTGGGCCAGCATTAGTAAATGCATGGTGACAGTAGAGGTAACCTTGAGCGGGCTAGCAAACCTGGGGGCTGTATGTCTTCATTTACTAGAGTATCTACAGATGGCAGGGCAACCAACAGGGAAAGGGAGATGGGAAAAGTTATTTTCTGTGCCTAACCTTTGGGAGTAAAAAGAAGGCTAATGATATAGACAATGTTGATTGTTATCTCCCTCCTTGAATAGTGTCCGTGCTAGCGTTTGTGTGTGTGAGTGGTGAGGGCTATAGCATGATCTGCAGGCTCTTGTCCAAGGCCAGATGTTTCATTACTGGTGAGATTATGCACATTCTGGCCAACCATGGTGAATCCACTGTGGATGGCTATATTTAGCACAACATGAAAGATTGGGCAAGTCAGCTGGCAAAGTAGAAGAATGTAAGCAATTTTACAAAGTGTCATTCCTTCCAGCATGTGGCATATCATTTAATATAGCGACTTTGTACAGAACATTTTGGCTAGTCCACCACATAATGGCTTACCTGACATGCCTGAGACATAAACAACACATGCCATTAGTATCATTTGCTTTCATTTATATAACATGCTCTAATGCAAAATGCCGTTCGTGATGCAACCTTGGGCTGAAGACTGAAGGCTGTTTTGCCAGTGCCTACAATTTTCAGTCTGAATATTAACACAGACACAGGAAGAAACACGAACCAAGGACCTTCATGTTGTGAGGCGACAGTGCTACCCACTTAGTCACTGGGCCACCCTCATTATTACGCAACTCACATATTAGAAATGAAAATATGTGATCCGAGTGCCTAGGATTGCTACATGGTTGTTGCCAAAAATGCTGGTTTAAGTTTATCAGACACGGCTGAAATTCTGGAATGCATACATACAATAGTGTCTTACAGTACACAGAATGATGCAAGAAACTCCAAACTTCAAACTGACTACGGCTGCAGGAACTAAAAAAAATACTTTTAAAAAAAATATATGGTCTGCAAAAAATCACTTGGAACATAAATAACCTTGGAGCACAATGCTTACAACACAATACCACATAGGTTTTACTTAATGACACTATTAAGTTTGCAATTTCAAAAATCAATGTCACTGAATTAAGGCTATTTTGAAAGTGAATAGCATTCTGGATGTGTTTTTTTAAACTGAATGACCTGTATGTCGCAGCCAAACACTGAGTGAAGGTAGAAACACCTTGGACAGGCAGGCTAGTCCTCCACCTCTCACGGGCAAAGCAAATAATCATATGTATGCCTTCTTATCCGTGCCTGGTCAAAAACAAAAAAGTTCGCACACACTAATAATTTGTTGGACCAGCTTTAGCTTTGATTACACATTCACTATGGCATCATTTTTACAAGCTTCTGCAGTGTCACAACATTTATTTATGTCCAGAGTTGCATACTTTTTGTCCAATATCTTGTATTGATCATGGGAGATTTGGATCACTGTGCAAAGTCTTCTCCAGCACATCCCTAAGTTTCTCAATGGGGTTCAGGTCTGAACTCTGTGGTGGCCAGTCCATGTGTGAAAATGATGTGTCAAGCGCCCTGAATCCCTCATTTACAATTTGAACCAGATGAATCCCCGCATTACCATCTTGGAATATGCCCATGCCATCAAGTAAGAAAAAATACATTGATGGAATAACCTGGTCATTTAATATATTCAGCTGACCACATTCTTTGGGCACATAATATTGCTGAACCTGGATAGGACTAACTGCAGCAACCCCAGATCATAGCACTGCCCCTGTAGGCTTGTACGATAGGAACTTCAGCCACCTGTCTTTTTACCCTGATGCACCCATTACTCTGGAACAGGGTAAATCTGGACTCATCAAGCCACATGACTATTGCTCCTAAATCCAATCTTTGTGCTCTCTAGCAAATTGAAGACATTTTTTCCAGTAAGCCTCACTGACTTTCTTCAGGCTACACAGGTGTTTAGTCCCAATCCTTTGAGTTACCTTTGCATCGTGTGTGTGGAAATGTTCTTACTTTCAATATTAAACACATCTTTGAGTTCTACTGTTGTTTTTCTACAATTTGATTTAATCACAAATCAGGTTAAGAACTGTATGACGCATTATGATAACGATCTAAGTAAGTTCATGAATCTCCTTAGATCTTTTCTCTGCTTGATGCATGACAATAATTTGTTCCTTCTGAAGCAAATTAACATATTTTCCATGACCACAGGATGGCTGTTTGACAAATGAGAAGCAACTCACCGCCTCAGTATGGGTTAAATAACTTGTTGACAGCTGCCAACAATCACCCATGCAGCAATTAACAATTGGAGATTCTTGCCTATTTGCTTATTTAAATCTTGGTGTTGACCTTTTTCTTTTCTGTTTTTTGGCCGGGAAGTATATATTATTTTAGTATAAAATGTTACATTTCTAACTCTTACAACTGACCAGAGGGGCAGGGTGGTTTGTAGGTATGTGGAGATCATGTAGTAGATTATCGTACACTTTATGAAGTCCTTCAATGGCTCCTTGTTTAACTTATCCAACAATTAATTCATTTGGCATCACTTTTATGATATGCAGCAGGGCTATTCAAATGAACAATTCACCCCACAATGCCTCCACACACTCATCCAAGCTTGTAAGTAGTGATTTAAATACATTTAGCTTTCATTTTCTCAGCTTTTATAGCTTTAATATAAGCTACGACATTCCCCAACCATCCGAAAAAAGCTGTGAGGCTTGCATTGGCCTTAATAACAGCTAGTGGCACAAGTGTAATAAGAGAAAAAAGTTACTAACTTAAACAAAATAAAAAATGGCTGCGTCCTCATTCAACCTGTCCAACCACATTCCACCATGCCCTATATAATCCAGAAGCCAGTGAACGGAGAAGGACAGAGAGAGAACCTGACATTTTATTGAAGGAAATGACACTCAAGAGTGATGTAAAAGAGGAATAGAGCCAACAAATCACCACCACCTAATCCATCTGGACAGGAGCTAATGGTTTGACACTGAGCCCAGGTGAGTTTAATCAGGGGGATGCACTGTCACACTCGCATGCCTGATGATGGACCTATTCAGCTTCCACCAGGGCTTTAGTCTACATCAAAATAAGAGCAAAACCTCCATGGGGTATTCAGACCTGTCAAGAGAACGTGTGGGTTTGGTTTTGACTCCAATCATGGAAAACCTAAAAGAGAACGCTGTTGCTATGGTGCTACTAAATATTTTTTTAGGGGACGAAAAGTATTAAGAAAAATACTGGTGGTATTGCGCATACTTTATTAAAGTAAAATTTACTTTTTCAATTTCACTAACGTGAATTTACCTTGCACTTTTTAGTACATTCATTTATTGTAGTGAAAATAATTTCAGTTTCTGGGCTTGTGGTAAAACATGCTATGACACCAGAGCTGGGATTTTGAATACATTGTTTCGAGTCTCTGCTCTGCCATCCAGCTGGGCAGCTGTATGAATAATGATTAAAGAAGCTGTATAGGATCTCCTCATGATTGAGTGAGTTACAACCTCTGCTGGCTGTTGATGGCATCTGCATGTGAGTCGAGAAATAATGCTCATCAGGGTGTGGCTCTACGTGCACAGGGCTGAACAGATTACTGTCTCAGAGCAGATGTGCAGGCAGTCTTGCTCTCCTCAACCAGGGAGGGAGTCAGAGGGGAGTCAGTGCAAGCAAGAAGCATAATGCAATTGAGTACAAATTGGGCAAGCTAAAAATCAGGATAAAAAATAATAATCTAAATAATAATAAATAAATAAATTCAGTCCCATAAAAAGCCATTTTGCCCACATATTTATGTGACATTTATATTGATATTTTAATTATGATGATTATTAAAATACTTAATAAAGACCCACAATGCCTACTGATAGTAGTAATAATGATTATAATAATAATGATATATTTGTACACATATTGTGTATATATAACCAATGTAAAGAAGTTACATATTCATTTATTTATATTTGAGGAGAGTGGAGTTAAACTAAACTAAATTATTATAAGGAAGGTAGTTTAAAATCACAGGGAATCTTACTACAAATCACTCCCATGTCCCTGATATTTCCTTTTTTATTTATGTAATTTTTTTTTACCAGAATTACACAACGAAAAAATTTTACTTTAGAAGCATGTTACATTTGACAGGACGGCATGTAAACCTGACTTGACGTCTCTTCTTACAGGTACATGGTTGACGCAGCAGATGGAGAGAAGGTTGAAGCCTCTAGGAACGAGCTGCACAATTTATTAGACAAACCACAGCTACAGGGAATCCCTGTAAGTCTTACAGTCACCCTATCCTGCTCCCTCACTGTATCCATTAACCTTCTCTTCCTTCTTTTTCTCTCTCGAAAACATCCTCTCTCTGTTTCCAGTCCAGTCTGTCATACTCATTTCCAACAAAATCACATCATCTATATCCCTGCTACCTCCAGCTCCATCTCCTGTCTTTTAATCAGTGCCACGTCCTTCAAGCCAAACAACATAGCAAGCTTCGCTACGGTCTTCACTTTCCTTTTCGATTTGGCATCTACTCTTGTATCACAATTCAATCTCTTGTTCACCCCTCTATTACACACTCTTATTGCACGGTTCTCCAACCTTTTCTTGGTCTCCACCCACTTTTGCATTGGCCAGCCAGGCTAAGACCCCCTGTCAAAACTACTTAAGGTTTAATACAACTTTAATACAACAAAGTGGAATAGACTTTTCAAAAATACAATTCTTTAATGTAACACTTCACAACGCACACTTATAACAACTAATAGTAATCTTAACATTAATTAAATTAAATATTGATCAGAAATCTCAATTGCTGATTTCCCTTACAGCTTATGCTGTTAAAATTAACAAGCGATCATTTATTCCGAATTTAGAAATAACTTTACAGTGGGGCAAAAAAAAGTCAGCCACTGATTGTGCAAGTTCTTCTACTTAGAAAGTGAGAGAGGTCTGTAATCTTCATCATATGTACACTTCAACTATGAGAGACAAAATGAGGGAGAAAAAAACAGGACATCACATTGTAGGATTTTTAAAGAATTTATTTGTAAGTTATGGGGGGAAATAAGTATTTGGTCACCCACAAACAAGCAAGATTTCTGGCTCTGACAGAGCTGTAACTTCTTCTTTAAGAAGCTCTTCTGTCCTCCACTCGTTACCTGTATTAATGGCACCTGTTTGATAATTGTAGGCTGGGAAGAGCTGGGAACAGTAAATCTACAATAGTCATTAATAATGAATTACTTTAAATGAATGATTAGTAAAATATATTATGAATCAAATATTAGACTGAAATTAAGTATATTAAAAACAAATAAATCAAATATTTAAACTGCTCATTTTGTTCACTAGATGCCAAGTATTAGTAAGTAACTCATTCACATTCACCACTTCCTTGCAACTCGCACTTCTCATTAACCCTCTCTCTCATTCACACACACACTCCGTTTTACTCCTGCTAACTTTCATTTCCCTTTTCTCCAATGGGTCTCTTCAACAAACTGGTTACTGTTAAAATGTTGTATTTCAGGTATTGGTTCTGGGTAACAAGAGGGATCTTCCTGAAGCCCTGGATGAGAAACAACTCATTGAAAAAATGTAAGTAACCTGCTCAACCACTGTAGCTTTATTACAGATTTGACTATGATCCCACACATTTTAAAAAATGTTTTCTCACAGGATTCAAGTGCTTTGTTTTGGTGTACGTTGAATGTCTTCAAATTAAAAATTTAACCACAGTACTGTAGTTCACACTACACGATTTCTGCCCTGATTTATTTTTGTTGCTCAGCGGCTGGTCTCAGCCAGATTCGCTGTCTCAGGAGCAACTCTGCATTCACCCTGCGAGTGACACTTTGCTCTTGATCGCTATGTGTGAACTGCCCAGCAACTCAACCCGAGTCACATTCATAGATGAGTTGTAAAAACGTAGGGCAGGGGCAAAATATTTCTAGCAGAATACACCAGCACACACAAACTTGACGTTATTTATGACTTTATCGTTACAAAGCATAATACCAACGTTGCATTTTACAAACTCTCTACATAACAATCTGTGCTGTTCAATGAGTCACTCGAATTCATTTATTTCCCCCTTTGCTTTTACGCTGCACATCAGAGAACAAAAAACTTTGTTTTGTCAAGAAAACCATCAGACCGGATAGTATATGGTTTACTGTGAACCCCCCCAAGTGCAAGTGTAAAAACCACAAGAACTAAAAAGAGTTCTGAGGGCTAGAGATTCAGTCGTGTAGTCTGAACTAGCCAAACACTTGAAGTAGTGACAGTTAGCAAAGCTAAAGAAGCTAAAATTAGCATATCATTTTTTTTTTCTTTACTTTTTCTTTACTAGCTTTCTGTACTATTCTCTTTTTCAGAAAACTTGCAATAAAAGCAAGAAAATAAATATAAAGAAATGTATAATTTGGTGCCTGCAACACACAAAGTTGGGACAAAGGAAAATACATGTTAGAAGTTTATTGTTGGATGCTTGCAAATTACATCTATAACTATCTAAAGTTCTATCTATAAACAAAAGTGGTTACCATTGAGAGAATCATGATTGAGAATAAAAGAATGATTCATTAAATTCTCAGACTTTGCATAAATGGCTTAAGGCAAACTGTTGCCCTTTATAAAACTTGTCATTGCAATCTTTGTGCTGGTCACAAGCCCAGATAAAAGACTGTTTTGTCAAAACTGTGCCAAATCAGTCATTCGGACCAGAATGATCCAGCATTGATCCGGCAACTTCTTGTGGCAAATTAGGGAGCATCTAAAAAACAAATCGTTATAACTTACATAGAGCCATGTATCTTTTTTCGTCTGCTCCCGTTACCGGTCGTTACCAGATGCCCTTACTTCCACAACCCTCCCTACCTACAATTCAGTGTTTCTAACCTGGCTACATGTTTTTGGACAGTGGAAGGAAACTCATCCAAACACTGGGAAAACATGCATGGGGATCGAACCCAGGACCTTCTTGCTCTGAAGCATGTATATTTTACTAATATAAGGCACCGTTTGAAAGCTGCCACCAATGTAACAGTTCTATAAAAATACATATATACTTTGAAGCTTTAGAATAAACTTTATATTGGGATCACTGCCATCGCCTGGAGGCAAGAAATGCTGCTCAGTTTTTTAATTGCATACAAGGTTAAGGTTCTAATCTAAGAACAAGTCTCATTTATGATAATAAGCAAGGATCTGTTTCTATTAGCAGTCTGGTATAGCAGTAGTGTCTGGCATAATGGTGTAGATATGAAAATCACCATTAAAATATCAGTTCCGAAAATCCCACACGCTACTTTGACACATTAGTGTCGAAACATTGAGACTTTTGACACCTGAACCTCTCTCATATCTGATTGTGGGTTTGGTTATGGCCATTATACAGCAGTTAATTCTGAAACTAGAATCTGGTTGGTTGAAAAGCATTCTAGCTTTTCATCAACGACGAACTGAACATGCTGGAAATGCCTATTTAAGAACAGGTTGCAAATAGATTTGTATTGTCTACATTAGCATGTTTTTCCCCCCATTCATTTTGCTTATTTATATTTTGTATTGGTTGTTATATAAACACAGCCCTCTTGTAGCCTTCTGTGTTAAGGCAGGCTAGGGAATTGTTACCGTTGTGTAGCAACAGCGGATTTGTTTTGGAACTTCTTTTTTGGCTTGGGTCTGCCATCAAATCTTACTGTGATGTTATTCGTAATAACACACTCGCTGTCGCATTCTTTCGCTCAAATAAGTCTCGTGTTCTGTTTTAACCTAATTATGATGCATTGGCTTTGGTTTGGGCTGTGCAGGCCAGTCAGGTACTTTCATATCTAATTTAACAAAAACGAACAAGACATTATGTACTTCATTTTGTACACATGCTCGAAGCGTAAAAACCTTCATTAAACTGAGCAACAGCCACAAAGGTGGAAACAGTGAGTGTAACAATTTTATTATGAGATTTGTATTGATTTAGTTTGACTCAGCCTAAATCATCATAAAATTTTGTTCTGACCTACTACTAAATTATGAAGTGGGAAATATTTCAATAAAAGTATCCATTGGTTTTGCAGAATCCCACTTGGAAATTTTTACATGTTCTCATTGAGGGCTTAAATATTTGAATTTTTTCAGGAACTTGGCTGCTATTCAAGACCGGGAGATCTGCTGCTACTCGATTTCCTGCAAAGAGAAAGACAACATTGGTAAGCTGATACTATCAGGCTCAGGGTGTTCTTTAAACGAATAAACATAATACAATGTACCTGAGCAAGGGAAGTGTGCCAAATTGTTTTTACCAGTAACCAGCCCTAAAGAGCCAACTGTTAACTGACAGACTTGTCAGAGACTAGTGGAAACAGACAGATCAAAGTGTTTTATGCAAACCTGGATCTACGTTTTACTAAAAAAGCCAAATTATTCCATAGAAACTTTTTTGTTGGGATTGTTTTTTTTCCTGGGTCCAGCTATACATGCCTATCTAACGTCTGTGTCTTAGAGCTACTGATAAATACCCTTTAATGACAGACCAGTTTGCTGTTGGTGCCTGCTTCGCATGTAGTTACCTTATAAGAGGTATACAAAAACTGAGAGGAACTACAGTTGGAGTTAAGAAAATTTGGGAAAATGTAACCCCATAGAAAGAGATCTTCAAAAAGTTTCTGCACATTTTTCTGCAAAAGAGATACTTGTGCAGAATGCATGGGTGAGAAGAGGAAGCTTGAGGCATGCTCTCCTTGGGAAGACAAATTGACTGCACTAAAGAATGCTTTAAAATCTTGGTTTGGGGTTTCTTTTTGTTCTGAATGATGTATTACACATTTTTTAAAACATTTTTCAAAATGATTTCTTCCAGACATCACACTGCAGTGGCTTATCCATCACTCGAAGACGCGGAGGAGCTGAAAGCTGTACGTGTCCCTGCTTTGACTGCTGGAATATTCCTCACACCTGCCCTGCTCACTCTGTGAAACTGTACAGTCATCCGGTCATACTATTCCCACCTTTCTTGTTCCCGAACATCCCACTCGTGCCAGTAGTAACTTTGAATCTTTCAAGTCTGTCGCTCAACTCTGATGCTAGCCTGCAGACTCCGCTTCCAAGAAGATCGCTAAATCTAGACCCTCACGTCTTCTCCTGTATGCACCACTTAGAAGATTTTGTGGGTCGTAACCCTCAAAACAACGCCGTTTGCAAAATCATGGGCAAAATGAAGACACTTCATATGAAGGTCTGCTTTGCTGCAATAAAAATCCACTACTGTTTTTTTTTCTTTCTTTTTTTTGCTTATTTCTTTTCCTTTCCCTCCCTTACTTTGGCCAAAATGTTTTTTCTCCTGAGAAACCAGTGTGTAATATTTAACACAAAGAAATTATTCAGTAATTCAGTGGGTCAGCTTGACTGATGTGTACAAATGTCGATTAACATTTTTACTAAGCTGAGCAAAAATCTATTTAAGTGAATGTATGAAAGGTTTAGGTGTATACTTTCCTTTAACTTGATGTCTTGATGTCAATATGATGAGAGAAAGATGGCAAAGTTTAAAGTGCCTTGTGCAGCAGATCTCTCTCTTTCTCTCTCTAAAGCTGAACAGTATGCCTGGTGTGTCCTCTCAGAATTGGGTGAGTCAAAAAAAAAAGAACCTGAATGAAATGGAATTAACTTATTGAATCAAATAGGCATGCTTTTATGGTAGATTATTGTACTGTTGTCATTATGAACCCAGTCTTTGATGTATGTAAAAGGCAAAAACAATTTGAAACCCCACTATTACCAGTGCACTTTTGTAAATATGACCAATAAATTCTTGACATCTAACCAAAAGCTGTTTTGACATTTTCTTACACTCTTGCATATGGTTAAAAGTCAGTAAACTCCGAACGGAGCTTGATGGCCTAGTCTTATATAGTGGGGACAATCGGACGACAGCCATGGACTGTTGAGCAGCTGGAAATTTCAAGAAAGGAGAATTTTTTCCAACAGTCAGTGTCCTGGGAACATTGGGGGGCGGGGGTT
>JAYDZG010000002.1:10637990-10652562 GCA_034509265.1 Microcambeva bendego
TGAGAGACTGAAAGAGACACAGAAAGGCATAGAAGTGGACGTCCTTTGGCCACATCCCACACTGATGACCGCTTCATTGTGAACAGTGCCCTGTGGAACCGGATGATGAATGCCAACTCCAGGTACAATTAAGGGAGGTGAGAGGCACAGCCAATCGAAACCATTTACATCAGCGTGGTCTAAATGCTAGATGACCTGCAAAGCTACCTGACCACACCACCAGGCACAGGAGTCATCGTCTTGCATGAACCAGACTGAGAGTCGACTGCGGCTAATCGGATAAAACTCTAGTTCAGATTGCTAGTCCTTAGTAACTGCTGAGCTACCACATGCCAGTTTGAAATAAAACAAATATGCAACAAAACTGTTTAAATTGTGGAATTAATTTTCGAACAAAAGTGATGACCTATGCTTTATCATATTATCAACTAGTCGACATGTTAATTTGCACAACACACAGATGTACAAATAAATAAATCATTTAAGGTTTTTTCTATCTCTCTTTACTTAATTCTGAGGAAGTACCTTCATATGCACTTGTCAGCTGTGATCGCCATCTGTTACTGCACTAAATGCTTTTTATTAGTACATTTTATTAGTTTGTACTACTTTAACACTCATTAACTTCACAAGGATAGAAATAATTTCAATCCAGGAGTATCAGGCTGAAGGGCTGAAGAACAGCTTCTACCTGCAGGCCATCAGAATTCTGAACAATATGTTACTCACCTTCCTTTTTCAGTCATTCCGCAACTACTAACACAACACACACACAGAACCGAAACTCCATATTATAGTTGGATATTTTGAAATTCTATTATTCCTAAATTACCATGTGCGCCTTTATATTTTCTCCTTTTCTCATTTAGTTTGCTTAAGTGTAAATTTCCCAAGCCTCACAACATACATTTCAACATCCAATTGCTGCTTCTACTGGTAAGAATATTAAAATGAATAAACTGGCATGTGCTACCTAATTAGATCCTGTGTCTTTGCTGCCCAATACATGATGTTATCCTAGTAATTCTGTTTTCCTAATTTCCAGGATGAGTTATGCTGGAAAGGGATTCAAATATTCACCTCAGTAGTCACATCATGCCCCCTTAAAAGTACCGTGCATAATTCTGCTAGTGTCACACTCATCTAATTAAGATATGTATGCATTAAAGTCAATTGCTCTATTAGCTTCTGTAGAGAGTGTTATCTGCCTTATTGCACCACTCAGCTTATTATATAACAGATTTTAACTGAAAGTGCACACACTTCTAATACATCAACCTATCATCAGGATCACAACGAGTATCTCGTAGCTACAACACTGTTTGAAAGATAAGAGTTAACTTTTCAAAAGCAACCCATGAATTCTGCTGTTATCCATTATGCACCAAATAGTAAAAATCTTCAGACATCAAAGTTCAGAATAATCTGCACAGCTTTGTGTTTGATCTTATTTCTGTAATATAGGGGAGAATATGCATAAACAAAAAGAAGAAGCTATTACTAGTGAAGCTTTAACATTTAAGGTTTGATATTTCCAAATTCAGCCAATTTGGACAGTTTGGTTGGCCACCTAGATAAACCTGAGACCTTAATTAATACTAATAACCATCCACAAATTTAAGTATAACATAAATAATACACAATCGACAATGACTACATGTCTTTGTATCTGAGGATACCTATAGTTTACTGGGTTCTTCTTTAGTTATATAAGCCTTATAAGCCTACAGATAAAGCTTGTGAAAAATACTAAAAAAAAATAAGTAGAAAGAATTATTGAAACACGATGAGAGAAAAATAAGATGTTTCTTAGGTGAGCAAAAATGACAGATGTGTCTTAAACTTTTCTGCTAATGAGATGCCACTTCTGGAATCCAGCTACAAACTATTTTAACAGCTTCACCGAACATGTCTGCAAACATTAACTAGATGTTCCAAATTGTTATTCCGTAGTCATCAATGTCAAACACACTTTTCTGGTTTTTGGTTTGACTGTGGTGTAGTTAGCAAAAACTTGTAAATCATTTAAACAACAGCAATAAAACAAAAAAAGCAAAAAAGATAGTAGAACAGAAGATTGCTTTTAGCTCAAGGAAATATTATGGCTGATATACTCTGTCTTGTATTAGGATATATTAGGATAAATATCAGCTGGTTCATAAGTATACAGATCTTTTTTTCTGTCCAAGCATTTATCATCACTTCCATTCTTAAAAAAGGCAATTTACTCTCTAGTATGCCACAACTACATAAAATTGCTGAAGTAACACTTACTAATACTATTACTGATAGAAGTAACTAAAAGTATTATACACCAACCAGGCATAACATTAAGACCACTGACAGGTGGGGTGAATAACAATGATTTTCTCTTTACTGCACCTGTTAGTGGGTGGGATATATTAGGCAGCAAGTGAACCGTTTATGCTCAAAGTTGATGTTAGAAGCAGAAAAAGGATTTGAGGGAGTATGACAAAGGCCAAATTGACATGGCTAGATTACTGGGTAAGAGCATACTAATAAATAAGTATGTGAGTATGAAGAGTTAGTCTTGAATCATTTTTTTTTGTTTTTTTAAATGAATAATAAGTTGCTGAAAAAATGGTTTTGTCAAATGGTGGCTGTTGAAGTCATGTACCTGTATACCATTGGTCATGGCATTTCAATGGTTTCAGCAAGTGAGTTTGTTTGTTCCATAATTACAACACATTGTTCTTTGACAATACTTTAATACATTTGATTCATTCAAGTTACATTTTAAAAAGAATCAGGAATAAAAAAAAAAGACACCAACAGCAACAACCTGGATTTGAAATCTGTGTCTTGGTGTAATATTAAATAAAACAATGCAAGCTGTAGGCTTGGTCTGCTTAAACCTTGTTAGCGGTTTTAAGCATAGGTTAACCACTACATAAGTTAACTAATACATGGCTAGTTTGATGGCACTCACTTTAAAAGAACAATGCTTAGAGGTTTGTAAACTTACAGGCTCGTCTGAATGGTCAGATGTAATTCAAGGCCCACGAAAAGCTGCCATGAATTAGAAGCTCATGAAACATGGATGACAAGTCTCAGGCTTAATTTTTAGTTTCCATATTGATGGACATGATCATATTGACAAGCCCATAAAACCATGAGAAGCCCTAGACCATTTGTAATTAAAACTAGTAATGGAGAGACTGTCAATCTATCTGTGGGTGATATATGCACGGTCACCACCGACCACTACGTTTCAAGTACAGGAATTCACTATAACTATGGGTTTTAAAAATATTATTCAAAATTCCGCTCATTTTGAAGGAAGACACCCCATGCAGATGATGATTCATGTGTAGGATGATGAGTTACATCACAATTTCTTACATAACACTAATATTTGAAGGAATTTAAAATTTTCATAAACATTCCCTCTCTTCTTTGTAGCATTTTTCTTATTGCAATCTTGAGTTTTGATCTGCAGTGTCATGGAGAAACGTCAGCACGCTTATATTCCTCATACAATGTACTTTAATTTTGATCTGCATTGACAGCCCTGCTCTGTGAGCTTCATTTCAGTAAAATATCATAGAATCAAGTGTGGGCTGATGTTATTACAATGAGGTTTTAAAGTTTCAGAAAGCATCCAAGTAGCAAATCTGCTGAAGCATGCATCATTGTATTTGTCTAAATGTCATGAATACCTGTGCAAAGATTGTACGTATACAACAAAAAAAATCATAGTAAATGTAATAAAAGCATTCATCATTTTCTCTATGGTGCTACATAGGTATGTCTACTTTTATATAAAAATCTATTATTTTGGCTCAGTTTCAGTTCATTTGTCATCACAGCTTGTCATTCTTGCCCCCATTACCTTTGACTTGCCTAATATGGGTACTGACCCAAGCTAAAAACAGATGATGGTTTGTAACTGGGTTATTGTAGTGTGTTTAAAGTCAGGAGTACTCATACAGTAAAAATTTAATTTCAGCATATCCAAGCATATACTATACAATACGTAGATTTACTGGATGATCACACGATGCATGTTGGTAGATATTGCCTCATTCAAACAGATGAATGTGATTGAAAGAAAATGTTGCCATTTCTTAACAATAACTACACATCAGCCCACCTGAACCAATCTCTCTTTGAAACTAGAAAGTTTTTTATTCATCAGTTGTTATTTTTTGCAAATTATTATTTTACAATCAGACATTAATATTAAGTCAAAGGCCTCTGCTAGAGTTTTAGAACTTGGCTGAGAAAAAAATATCCAAATATAAGAATATGTGCCACACGTTTGACAGCATTATTGGATCAAACTACTTGTGTGAAACAGCTCCACATGAAAACAATCCTATTTAATAATTGTAAGTCTAAATATCGGTTAATCTTTTCCGATGAACACTTGAAAGCTTGGGAATTTGCATCAGGGGTTATTGTCAAGACTACATAAACCTAGCTGACACCATTCAGTCCAAATCATCAGAATTTTCCAGTTGCTTGCCCTGTAATGCTGAATTTCAGTATAGGAAGAGAAGGACATTGTAAAAAGTGACGAACAATGTGGGCACAAACACAAATATATAAATACATAAAAAGAAACAGCAGAAATATTATGGTATACTGTGAAACCCAAAGTGGAAAAAATCATCAGACCTAATCTACTTGTAACTGAGAGAAATGTCACAGGATTGACAATTTTCCACCTAGATATTCAGTGAAGATTCTGCTCTCTAATTATATTGAACATATAATAGTGTATAGCAATATTTTTTTTCAATGTGTGGAAATGATGAGCCACACATTGTCACATTAAACCTCAAAAGAATGGATACTGAACAAATGAAAAACTAACCAACATTTAAACTTTCTCAATTTCTTTAACATTTCTTAAAATAAACAGTGAGGTCACAGCATCTTTGTAATGGTTATAAAAGCAAATATTCAGAAATGGGTAATGCCAAAGAAACTATTTTTTTATGGAAACCCATTTACACAACCTAAAAATATTTTTAAGGAGTGAATTTCTATTTTGTTAGATCAGCAAAGCACAAGAGGCACCCCTACCCCACCAACTGGTGCTGCTCAAGCACAGTGTGGATTTGGGTGAATATACTGTTTTCTTGTAATTGGTGGCAATGGGCTTTACTGTTGTGGGATAACACTGCCATTTAGTCTGGATATGTCACATTTGAATAGCTAACAAAGCACACTCACTAAGCACTAAACACATTTTCATTAATTGTGTTATAAGTTACACCTGTCCCTATGAACTTTGTTCATGAAAATCATGACTGTAGCCCATTTGTTATATACGCATCAAATATAGGACCCCACATTGCGCTGATGATGTGGTGCTGGACCATGCTCATCACTGTGATGACACTAACATGATAATGGGGTGTAGCAGTACTGTCCTCTAAATGGGCTTCATTATTTCTAAACTTATGACCCACGGTGGGACAACTGCTGTAATACTGAGTTGTTAATAATGACAGTGTTAAGTTTAACACCGATTCTTTAATGATAAAATATAGGGTAAAAAAAGCTTGTGTGATAAAGGTATTATTTGTTAATAAGATTTACATACTGCTTAAGAAAACATACTTTGTTTACCCTCTCTGTGCTGTTTCTGAACTATTGTCCTTATTTTTGTTTCATGACTTTTGCAGTACTTTATAAATATTAAGTATTGAAAGTAGCCCACAACCGACTCAAATTTTGGTACAGAAACATGTTTAGGACTGTGTTCCATAAGCTGGTCAAGCAATTAAAACTGGATTGATCGGATTAGATATGGTCACCCATGCCGGAAATTAATACACCTCAATACAACGACTAGCTGTTGTCTTTTGCAGCTTTCAAATTTTTAAATGTTCCTTTTCAACATTGTCATGATAAAGTCAATGTCCTGTTTTCTAAAAATTACTTTAAACTAGGAGTTATCTCTATGCAGATACCCAATCACCTCCTCTTATACCCAATCATGATTTCCTCAAAGTGTTACCACTACTTATTGTGGAATATTTTAAAACATTGTAGCTTCAATATTCTATTAACTTTAAGGTCATATTTGCTTCTGTCCCAACATATTTGGAGCAAGACATTCTAAACATATTCATATTTACAAGCAAAATGATGTTGATCTATTAAAGCATAAAAAATCTATAATGGAAAAAAATCTCTCACCACACTACTCTCAGTTTACTCTTAATTATTACACTTTTTAACTACATCTTCTGTTGTTTCAGTCTGAGGTGATATTTCTGATGGAAGACTGTTCACCTTTCAAGACATCCCAGCAGACCTGCCAACAATTGCTGCTCCTGATAGATGAGACGGGGCCAGGAGTGTTTGCTCAAAGAACTTCCAAAACTCACAATGGACTATTTCAGAAACTGGACTGAATAATTAAGAACTCCTATATATCCATAGAGTTTTTGAGAGTTTTAACTTTTAAAATTTGTGTTGTTGAACTGTAAAAATCTTGTTATTTAAAATCTTCTCCAGCCCACCAAGAAGGATGGGCCCTTGCTGAGTCTGGTTCCTCCAAGGTTTCTTCCTGTATTTTCAGGGAGTTTTTCCTTGCCACAGTCACCCATGGCTTGCTCAACAGGGGTTTTTTTGGTCTGGTTGTCCTAAGCTCTGTAAAGCTGCTTTGTGACAATGTCTATTGTAAAAAAACGATATAAAAATAAAATTGACTTGACTTGACAAGTGCACAATTTGATAATAAAAAAGCAGATTGCTTCATGAATATTTTTAAATGACCTCAAGCTCATTTCCAGTTTAAATGTCATAGTGACATACTAATACTAAATGTATTCTATAGAGTCGTGGGAAAAAAAGAGACTACTTCATTTTGTACTTATTTTGTTCTATGAATGTATTTAAGTTTTTTAAAAATATTATTTTTCCCCAAAACAATTTACCCATCATAAACTACAGTTCACAGTTATGAGCATTTACATTTCATCAACTTTGTGAATTCTTCAAATATGAACTGTGCATTGATTTAATTTTGTGGGATTAATAACTTAGCATACCTTTCTTATGATGTAGGTTAGGTAAACCTCCATTTGTCATCGTGCCAATGCTAAGGCAGCTAAGGGTGATCAATGTGTACCTTTACTGGGTTTGACCCTGACTCGCTCAAGCAAGACTTTTTCCTGACAGGTCAAACGAAGACAGAGCCTCATAATTAAAATGCAATTTCCTGCCTCTTTTAATGAACCAGGTAGATTGTGTACTCTTAAACAGGCAGGGCAGTGGTATTGACTTTGGCATTGATGTTTTGTCAGTCCATGTGGGAGTAGTCATCCTCCACATGTATTTAATATTATTGTTACTGGGTTACTTGTGTTAAATTGTATGTTGTTATTTTAATTGAAACAACAATGTCCCATTTCTCTTTTACATAAAACAGGTTTTGCCAAACTTGTTAAAAAGTTTAAATCTCACCACAGACAAAGGGGATTAAGATCAAAACAATCCATTATTTATCATCCCATCAGCATAAACCATATTGCTAATCTCTGCAGCTAAAATGCATTACCACAACATGACTTTACCACCATCATATTTTAATGTGGATTGTTACACGTAGACCCAACACATCGTTTATGATTAATTTAACCCTTAAAATTTAACACAATTAAAACAACTAACATGACTAATGCATTGCTTCTGTCTAGCATGCCCCTTGTGTATATATGGTTCTTCCATGATTACCACATTCAGTCACAGCTACTAATGTTTGTAAAACAACATTATACTTTAAATCAAAGCAATTTTAATGGTTTTAGGTGGTAGTCTGGACTTCCAGGCTTTCTTATCTTCCTTATGAGAGACTGGATGGATGTTTGCTGTATTCTGGTATGTTTTAAATTTTCTTTGACCACTTTTCAAGTATCTGAACTTTTTTTTCTTCTTTAAATAACAGCTAATTTGCAAATATTTAACAAAATTGTCTTCTGTGGTTAATAAAGAATAAGTACTATTTGAAAATCAGGATGCCTATTTTAATTTCATTTTAATCACTTGACCCTTTTGTTCGTACTACAAACGTGATTATTATTATTATTTGTTCAACATGAGAATGGATACTAAAGTGTGTGTGTGTGTGTGTGTGTGTGTATATATATGCGTGTGTGTGTGTGTGTGTGTGTGTGTATGTGCGTGCGTACACGCGCGCCCGCGTTTTACAGCAGGTAGGCGACCTAATTGCCAGAGCTGATGTGCAGAGCGGGTGCGTGGCGACCCCCAGCGAGCGTGAAGATAAAAACATGCAACTTAATTACGTTGCGTGCGCAAGAAAAAAAAAAATCTAAAGCCTTAAAATATGTTAGATCTGCAACGAAAACGAATCGTGCTTCCACCCTTTCATACGCAGCTCGCCTATTTCGTTGCAGTCTTCTGCTCATCAATGACAACACCAAATATGTGCTGTAAAATTTCTGACATAGTATATAAATTGTAATAGGAACGTAAGAGTGCGTTACCTGTGTTCTATACACCGCTGGATCCACATGTTTCTTAAGACTTATCCAGAATCGACGCTTCTCGCATGTGCATCGGACTCCTGAGAAATGTCGACGCTCACTCGACTGCTACCTTCAAGTTAGGAATTTCCTTCCAGATGGCATCGAATCTATCATCTCCAGGCAAACTGGTCTAAATCTCCAGACTTTCCAGAACAGCACAGCAATCTTTCCAATCCGCGCCTCCACTAACGCTTCCTCTCGGTTTCCTTGCTGCTGGAATAGAAGAGAACGAATGTGCGCGTCTCCGAAACACTGCGCGTCCCTGGTCTTGTTCAAAAGCTGATCTCGCTGTACCGAAGTTTGCAAAATATCGCCATACACTCCAGCTCGAACGAAAAGTCAAGAAGCAATTGAAGCCACATGCTGGATGTCTGGTGGAATCGCCAGCTGCCGACCATAATAAAGGCGCACTCTTTATTATTAGCGCGCACTTTTCATTATACGAGGCGTGAAATACAACTACATCTAGAGCTCCCAGTCTAGCTGAACCTTCTGACATCAGCTGTTCGGTAGGCAAGTTCGCAGATGTTTGCGGAGGCGGTTTAAACCAGTGACGTGACGTGAGACTTTACAGAAAGCGTGGGGCAAATGGATGAGACTAAGCGCTACTTTAGGCGCGCACTGGTGAGGAAAAACGCACAGAACCATGTGCAAACCAGAGCCCAAGTCTCTCTCTCTCTTCTCTCTCTCTCTTCTTCCCTCGCCACCCCCTGACTAACTAACAGCCCTGCCAGTCCTGTTTCAACTCGCACCGCTGTGACGTCATTTTAAAGTCAAATATCGGCGTTGTGCAGATGTTTCCAAAAAGAACGCAGCCAAATCAGCGCCTCACCTCTTAAGGGTTCTTGTGAGAGAAGATGACGTTAAAGCAGACAAGTTGTGCGAGATGTTTCAGACCAAATGTGTTTTGCATAAAGCAATGACTTATCACATACATTATAGAAGAAGATGAACAATGTGGCACAGGTCAGGATTTAAACGTCAAATATTATAAATAAATAATATTACTTTCTGTGGCATGCTGTACTTTTTGTGTTTCCCTCTGGTTATCCCTTCCTTAAACCTGCAGAAAGTGAATTGCCTCTCACTCCCTTTTCTTCCTTCGCTACCCCATGACTAACTAGCAGCCCTGTCTGTTTCACTCACACTGTGACATCATTTAAAAGTAAAAAAATCAACAATGTGTGGGGCAGCGTGGTAGCTTAATGGGTAGTACTGTCACTTCACAGCAAGAAGGTCCTGGGTTCGATCCACAGGTGGGACGCTTCATGTCCTTTCTATTAACTGAAGATGCTGAATTGTCCTAAAGGTACCTAGCCACTAGGATGCATGAAGCAGTGCAGTGAAGTGCTGCTCACAAGCCTGGATGAATTTGGAAGGTTGCCTCAGAAAGGTCATCAGACATTACAAAAAAAAACAATTTTAAATATATAATGTGTTCTGCGATCTGCTATGACGACATCTAACGGGAGCAGCCGAAAAAAAGTAGTAAGATCAGAGATTTATATGACTCATTGTAAAGATGGATGTTTATTAAATTATACGGAACAGAGCTTCAATTTACATTTGTTGGAAGTCAGTGCATCTTAAATTGCTATTTACTACTAGGGGTGTATTAACACGTTTAGCCATGCAGCAAACTAACTTTAAAACACTGTATGACCAAAAGTATGTCTAGTTTAGGTTTATCAGTCAAATCCATTGCTAGATGGAATAAATACATTCTCTCATTTTTTACATACAAACTTCAGGGAATGGACTATTCTCCTGTACACAAAGCAGGTTATAAAATCATATGACAACTCTAGGGTAGAAGAACTCCACTGGGCCATTGACCTTAACCATTTTAACGCATCTGAGTTTAATTGGAATGCTGGCTGTGATAAAGACCTTTTCAACTGCCATCAGTGCCTGAACACACAAACGATCATTTATCTGTAAATAGGCACATTTTTACAGACACTCTGAAGAAAGCCTCTCCAAAAGAGAATTGATGGCATCCGTTAATGCTGATATGAGCTGGTAAACAAGCACATGACCACATACCTTTGCTCATATAGTATAATTACATGGTTGTTCTAAATCTATAACCTGGCTTTAGACCTAATGCGAGGCCTCTTGGCCTCAAATGATCTTTTAAATGAGAGCTTTTCTACATCGTTATTAACCAGCGCAGTTAATTCATGAGAGGCAATAAAGAAAATGCTTTGTGGTCGAAACCCACTGGGACGAAAGAGTGATGCTCAATTCTCCCTGAATTAAAGGAGGCACAAGCATTAAAAGAGTACCAGGGTCTGCGATGGCCGTATGTGGGTGTATGTGGACCGCTAGAGATAGAGCATTTGTGCCCAAATAGGTTTCAGTGGTGGTCTGGTAGATCTGAGACACATTCACAGGTTGCCTGTTGTGTGTTTTCACGAATCACTTCAAGCAACAACACAAAAGCCTCTAATGAAACATCTGTTTGGTGCTCATGCTTGTAGGAGGCTAAGGGGAACATTACAGAGACCTTCTGGCAAACAGCAGGCTTATGTAAATTATGTGGACCCAGGACGCTAGCTAACAAAACCTGACTTTCACTCAGTGCCCAATTAACGATGGTTCTATTGAATCCACAGACAAGCAGTATTACACCATTACATGTAAAAAAAAAAACATAGCACAACAGGAACCTTGGTCCAAACGCAGTCGTGTGTATGTATATAAGTTATACGGATGAAAATAACATGGATCCTTGACCATGACCATCCCATTATGGGCATAGTGGCTTAGGACCCTTAGGTAAATTGGATGCCAAAAAAACATGTAGGCAAATACCCCGTTGTTGAAGTGGTTACATCTTGTAAACCACAGTGGGAGCAGATTGTAGAGCATAACATATAGAGTAAGATGCATTGTTTGTGTTTCCTGGGTCAGGTAAAAATCATGCAGGAATTGTGCATCATTAAAAAAAGGTTTGGAATACCTTGGCTTAGTGTATTGTTCTTTAGCAATTAGAAGGTCACTGGTTCAAGCTCTACTGCCACTGTTTGTGTCTTTTGCTGGGTCCTCAGCCCTCAGTTATTTGCACTATATCTATCAGAAAAAGTCGCTTTGTCTGCAAAATTGCACAAATGTAAACACTTACAGTTTCTCAGCTTGGAATTTCATTTCTCTTTCTTATTTATGGAATAGAAAGTTCCAAATTGTTATTTCACTTTAAATAACAGTTAAATTCCAATTCAGTGATTAAGAACAGCTGAAGAATTCTCTCTTCCCACATAAACAGCTGTTATTACTATACTGAGTCACAAGCAATGCAATGGGACATCTACTAAGCACTGTATGGATCTAAGAAAATGTATAATGGATTTTCAAGTCTTACTTGTATATTTCAGCTATTTTAACGAACTTCAGGTCCCAAGCCGCTTCATACAGACAACTGTCCATGAGAATTGAAATGTGTCCTGTCAAAAGTCAAAATTCAGATCTAATTAAAATGACATGGTTATGCCAGGGTTACTTTTCCGCAAAGTTAAAATTCCCACCAGTCTTTGTGCATTATGTCAGTATAGCTATAGGAAATATTATAAGCTCTAATGTTGTATAAATTAACATAAAATTTCCAGTTAGAATAATAATAAAAAAAGAAGACGAATAAGAAGAATATTAACAACAATAATAATAATATTAATAACAACTACAAATACAATAATATCAATATTAATAATAATTATACTAGTAACAACTAACAACAGCAATGATAACTGTTTTAATTATTATGATGATGATGATGATGATGATGATGATAATTATTATTATTATTATTATTATTATTATTATTATTATTATTATTATTATGATGATTATTATTATTATGATTATTATTATTATTATGTGCGGCACATTGACTAAGTGGGTAGCACTGTCAGCTCACAGCAAGAAGGTCTTGGGTTTGATTCCCAGGTGGGACGGTCCAGGTCTTTTCTGTGTGGAGTTTGCATGTTCTCCCTATGTCTGTGTTGGTTTACTATGGGTTTCCACAGTCCAAAACCATGCAAGTGAGGTGAATTGGAGATATAAATTGCCCATGTCTGTGTTTGATATGAACTTGTGAGTTATTGAATCTTGTTTAATGAATATCTACCGCGTGTCTGTCATGAATGTAACCATAATGTAAAACATAACGTTAAAATCCTAATAAACATACAAAGTTTAATTTAGTAAGAAACATTATGAGCTCAAATGTTCTCAAGATTAACATAAAGTTCACATAAATTGCAGCAGTTATTGTAAATTATACAATTAAATAATACAATTAATAATACAATTAAAACCATAATTCCTTTAATTATAGTGCTTTTCCAGATAAGGAAATGTTTTTAGTTTCAGAGATACATCCTAGACAGGGAACCAATTTATTATTGTCAGTAAATACATTTATTTATTTGTACTGATTTCTTTTAAATTGTTTATTGTACACACACATTGTCACATTTTATGTAGATATTCAGGTGAGCGGCACAGTGGCACAAATGCAAGATGCAGTTGTGGCTACTGGTCTTTCGAAGAGGGGAAGCTCATTAATTGCATGTTCAACCCTGACCCTACCCAGGCTACTTAACCTTGCACATGCACTCACATGTTCATTGCTCTTTTCGTGCCTTTTACATTCTCGGTCGACGGGACAGATCCCCCAAACCCAATTTGGACCAGACAAGGCATGATCCCTGAGATGATTTCACCAAGAGGCATGGTCAACAGTACAAACTCTTTGTCACAGCACTTCCAATAAGCCAGCTAACTTTGTCATATCAAAGAGAGCTGAAAAGACCTGTTACCTTTCTATACTATTTGCACCAAATACATCTTAGGTGTTGACCTGCCCTGCTGTTTCATTCTACTTTTTGCCTAGAAAAGAGTTCTATTATTAGCATTGTCTGCCATCGTGTGCAACTTGTTAGCTGGCTAGTTCACTCCAACCTAGCCAACAATACGAATGATTGATCGAACAATGTAACGAAATTATATTAAACTCAAACAAGAATGTTGAAATTATGTTAAACTGAAACAAGGAAATAGCCACAACAATGCATAAATCAGAATCAGTACACTGTAGCCCTGGAAGGGTTGTGTCAGGAAAGGCATCCAAAGTAAAAAACATGCCAAATTAATAACACAGATCACAATCCGCTGTGGCGACCACTTACCGGAGCAGCCAAAAGAAGAAAAAAAGATATATGCAGATATTTATATATGGACTGTGGGAGGAAACCAGAGTATCCAGAGGAAAGCCACGTGGGCATGGGAAGAACATGCAAACTCTGCACAGAAAGGACGCAGATCGCCCCACCCATGAATCAAACCCAGGACCTTCTTGCTGTGAGACAACAGTGCTACCCACTAAGCCACCGTGTAGATATCCAGGTTATTTTATCTGTTCAATTTGCCTGCAAATGTGTGTTTATTGTTTATTGCATCAGTTTAGTATACTGTATTTTTATTATTACTTTTTTAATTTTTACCTTCAGGGATCAATTTCACCTGTGTTGGTATACCTATTCTAATGGGGTCAGCTGAAAAGTTTTGAGATGCAGGTGTCAGACCAAAGCAGCTTGGCAAAACTCACTAGAAAAGCCAATACATACAGCTTTTAAGCGTGAAATGAGAATGCATGGAACAGTTCAATATTTATGAGAACTGCACTCTGTTCAGTGAGATCAATATATGTATGTCTCCTGGTGCATTTTATTTATGAGAATGTGAGTTTCTTTCAAAATGTTGATTGAATATTAGACACCAAAACCATGCATTACTACCATTCCTAATGTCCTGCAGCCTGAACTATTGCCAATAGATCTGGAAAATGTATTTATTGGTTAGTCTAATTGTTTATATTGCTCAAATTAAAGCATGAAGATTTCAATACATTTACTGCTAAGGTTATTTCTTTTTTTAATCACAGATGTGTCGATCAATTTCATTGATTGGTTCATTGATCTTAAATGAAACCAATAAAGAATGTGTATGTTTTACTACTAGTACCACTGATACTAACAATAACA
>JAYDZG010000002.1:10653519-10667035 GCA_034509265.1 Microcambeva bendego
CCAATTACTTGGTATCTGTTTGTTGAAATTACTTGACCATTTCCATTGTTCATTGTGTAAATAAAACAAAATCATAGTATCACCTACTTGGTACAATGGGATCAGACGGACAAAGGAACAGAGGACAGAATTTATGTTTAAATAAATTGACACATTTTATGATGTAAGCCGACAATTAGCTTCCCCTCTTTGAAAGACCACCAGCCACCTCTGCTGAATGTAGTGTAAAAGATCACATTCAGATGAATTTATTCTATTACTTAATTCAATTTAGGTAAAAATGTTCAGTTCCGTTCATTTTCTTTAACCGCTTATAATAATTAGGGTCGGGGAGGGGTGCTGGAGCCTATCCCAGTACTTTAATGGACGCAAGGCACATGGTAACACCCTGGATGGGGAGCTAGTCCACAGAAAAGAACCAGAATGCCCCACGTGGGGATCGAACCCAGGACAGTGCTACCCACTAAGCCACCATGCCTCCCTAGGTAAAAATGTAAATCACCAATGTACTATTTAAAAATATGTATTTAAAGCATCTATTTGTAAATGTTAATAAGTAAATGTAATGGATCTTCTCCTTTTTTATGCTGCCAAGATAGCACGAGGTAGCACAAGTCTGGCTAAATGAGGTGACTTTTTCAATTTAGCTTCACCATCCGGCAGCCTGGACGACTACATGAACGATGACTGGCTGTTGTTCAAGAGCACGGTGCCAAAGGGGGCCTCATAATTGATGCAAATATAACCTTTGAGTCAAGGCATAATGAAGATCATGGTGTGTCTCCATACAGTACACAAAGCTTCATAATTGGGGAAAAATTCATGCAAAGTTTCTGCAAAGTTTTGGCCAACACTATGTTTCTACACTTGATTTTTAAATGTGATGTCAAACTATCCCTGTACTGTTTTATTTTTTATTTAAAGCTCTTGGTAAATGATAATAAGTAAATGTCTTCAGGGTTTTTAAAATTGAGTTGAGGAAATTAAGTCTGACTAAATGAGGTGATTGGCACTGCCCTTTTACAACTCGCCAAAATGGTGGTTTTAACAAGTAGGCACCACTTCATTGGTATCATTGAAATGAGTTATCAAGCATTAATGAATATATTAATTATTGTCAGTTGCCCTTCATGGTGTTCTGGCATGATTACTCCCAGCTACCTATCAGTCTATAACAGGGCCATTTGGGGGACAACATTTCAAGGTCACTAGAGTTCATGATTAAAATTTACGTTAGCCATAAATTATTTATTCAATTCACTAGCTCCTTATCCTGGACAGGGTCACAGAGGTGAGGGGCACTGAGTGCATTAGAAGGAAACACTGAGTGCAAAATAGGAACATGCTGGGCAGGGCTACATGCACTCTACAGGCTATAGGCTGTCACCAACTCGCAAAGTCATAAGAAGCCTTTTTCTTCCTTTGCTGAAGCTGATGAGACATGACAGAAGCAGAATAAAGTGTCACCACTGCATTCATTTTGATAACTGTCAACTACATTGAGCTAGGGACAGGAAAGAGGGTGTGTATTACAGAGCCTTCAGATTAGGCGTCATTTCAAACCGTTTAGAGAGCGAGCGCTACAGACAGTAAGGGAGGACGACAACAAGACGTTCATAATTCTTCAACTTAATCAGCAGGCAAGTTTCAAAGTGTCACAAATTACTTTTCATGAACATTTTGTGGAAGAAAATCAGACAATTACCTCAAATTAAAATAATAAAGACTGCATTACAAAAAATTACAGTGCTGTTTGTGTGTGTGTGTGTGGGGGGGGATCTAATTGTTTTAGATCACCAAATGAAATGTGATATTTCAGCTTCACCAGAAAACTAAACGTTTACTTGAACAATTTAATATATTAAAGGGACAAAGTTATCTAAAACAGCACACAGGGTTACATGTGGCATCTGGGCCAAACTTTGAACATGTGTACAGTAGCCACATTTGATGTTTTGCATGACATCCAACAATCTGATAGTGTTCCTCTCAGGTGGCACCATCTTAAATACATCATATTAAACCTCAGCTATGCCAGATGGCTGGGCTAAGTGGACTGTTGTTCATATTAGGGTGGGATATTATGCCCGATAGAGACTCATCATAACTGATGCAGCTACGACCGCTGCTGGAAAGAGTTCATTGATCAGGGTCAGAGATTATCCACATATGTATGTTTCTCGTGTAAGTGACAAACTGCATACAGCTGCTGCCAATGTGGTATCATAATTCACCTCGATCACAGCAGAGATCGGCATTAGTGGAGAGGAATCACAACACAAATAAGCACTTGGAAAAAAATAGTTGGGAGAAAATGCATAAACTTTAATATAAAATCTCTAACACACCTTAAAACACAGACATGTTGTTCAACCCAGTAAATATACACAAAAATACATGTTATGTGCAGCTTAAATCCACATGAATGCAACTTATTAATTTGGACAGCACTCCTGACATTAAATAAATGGAGGACATAGAAGCAAAGGGCTTGTCAAATTAGCCGAAAACCCCCCCAACAAACTTTTCAGCCTAGACAGTACCGCAGTGAAACATTTAGGAAATGATACAATCATGTAAGCCATTAGACTCTATCAGAAATAAGTTTCCCGGTTGTGCAGTCATTTTTATACAACATTCAGGGGCACTTGTCTGCTGAAGCTGACAGTCAGAGATGGAAATGGCTTCTTCATGCTTTCCGGGACCCTGATTGGCAGGAGATGTGAAGGAATTTTTTTTTCTTTAATTTAAAATTCCATTCATCTTCCCTGCTTGTCATTTCAATCCCCGAGTCCCAAACGGAAATGCATATTCAGAGGCAGTCGATTATATCACAGGGTTGTCAGAGTAAGGGATCTGTGCATGGAAGCACTATCCCTTGGCACTGATGTTCTTACTGTTGCTTTTGTAGTGCCCACCCACTGTGCAACTTGTTCCGGATTTGCTATGAAGACCACAGCTTTAAAGTGGCATTACAGTTCAAGAACCACTTAAAGCCAAGTATTATGCATTCTGTAAAGTGTATCTATACTTTAAGAGCTTCATATACACTTGAACATGTGTTTATGTATATTTAATTAGAACTCTGTATTGCATAGAAGCAAACACTTGGATCCTGATCATGGTTGTGAAATCTAAGTAATGGAAGATATTTCTGATAATCAGATATATTCACATTAAACGTATTTATTGTTGAAGCATACCTGTAGTACAAATATTGAGTGGCTTCGTAGCCAGGACTAGTAAGGTGGAGTAAGGACAGGAGTTCAAACCTCAAACCTTTTTGTGTAAATTTAAATGGTCTGTTTCTAAAGGTAAACATTGGCTTTGTTGATCCCCCACCCTCAGACATAGTAATCATATCTGTGTAGAAATACCCCTTCACCACCCATGGGCTGAAAAGGAACCTAAAACAAAATGTTCTTCTTGATTAACATCCTGTTATGTGTAATCTTTTTCTCTAAGGGCTGCTTGGTGGGTAGCATTGTCACCTCACAGCTAGAAGTTCCAGCGGGTCGGTTGCCTTTCTGTGTGGAGTTTGCATGTTCTCCCTGTGTCTGTGTGGGTTTCCTCCAGGAGCTCCTGTTTCTTTCCATAGTACAAAGTCATGTGAGGAGAACTGGATATACAAAATTGTCTATGCCTGTGTTTGACATTAACTTGTGAACTACCAGGTCTGCCATGAATGTAAACATGAGGGTAAGAAATTATGTTAAAATACTAATGAATTATTTCTCGTAATATATTACCCATTTAATGCAACAGTGAATGTGTCCCCTAAAGAAAAATGGCTTTTGGATTATTTTGCTTGGTAATTGGGAACCAGGGCTTACTGTATTTTCCCTATTAATGGGATTTCTCACAAGCTCTCAGTAATTAACTACAAGCTTTTGGTCACATGATGTATGTTAGATAGAGGTAGCATCTGAACATGATATCAGGTGAGCATAAGGCTTTAACAGTCCTAACAACCGATTAGGCTCCTGGACGAGAAATGGCCATTCCAAAACTTTGATCTTGCTGGTTAAACCAAACTTAGTGTGAAGGTAACATTCAACCCTAGTCTCATCAGACAATAACAAATTTGTTGTACCTTTCTTCTCATTTATACCTTTCAGCTAATTAATCCATTTGGTGCTTTGTAAGCTTTGAGGACAATGGCTTTTGCTATAAGATGCAACTAAGTAATTGTCAGAAAAGTGTTGCTGGGGGGTATTTTGGATTATTCAGTCACTTGGATTGATGGCAGGTTTCATGATCACTATTTAATGAGTTGAAAGTAACTCTTTAATTATGAATGCAACCACATTGCATTATTGTAGATTGATGGTCACTCTTACATTTGTAATGATTTACCTCATCCTGCTCTTTTTAAACATTACAACATCATGGCATTTTATTTTTGATGCGTAGACTTCTGTAGTACACTTCTTATATCCACTGTAGTGCTTACTGCTCTAAGCTGCTATCTCTGGTCAAGATTCCCAGTGAAGTATCGGATCCTTGAGACCCAGATGACACAAGTACTTACCTGTATGGAGTTTAAATGCAGGCGCGCTGAAGTCATTGCTATGGAAACAGGCATAAAGCACAAAGCACCAGCATCAGCTAGGAAAAAAAATAACTTAAAGGGGCAGACATGACCTTGAATAAAAAATAAAAATCGGATTTGACATGTCCTGTGTTAAATTCAAATCAAACTCTGTGCTGATAGGATTGTGGTACATGTACTTTTACAACAGAGATAAAAAGTGACTAATTCTGATTGGCTGTCTGGTTTTCATGAGCTACTTACATAAGAGACCTGGTGAAGAAAGTAAACACAGTTTAAAATCAATACACCTGTTTGAATGCAACCATGACAACCTTAGGCTGTTTCTTAAAACATGTTTTTTTTTATCTAAAATAATTTATATTTAGTAGGTATACATTGACCAGGCATAACGTTGTGATCACCTTTGTAATATTGTGTAATATTGTGTTGGTCCCCCCTTTAGTGACCTACACACAACAAACTGTGCACTGTGTATTCTGACACCTTTTAATCAGAACCAGCGTTTCACTCATTTTCTTACAGTGGTGATGAAATTATGCTTCTGTGTGGTTTAGTTTACAAAACATTCCTAACATGATGCATCCTCTAGGATCTTTTTAATAAAACTAGCAACTGTTAGAAAAGGTCTTGTAACAATCATATTGGCTTATTGATGGTGCAGGGTGGTGTTTTAACATAAGACATCATGACCAACTGGCAGGCATGTTTTTATCAGCCCATCATTCATCTACATCTCAAACATAATCAACCATGCATTCCTCTGCTGGAGCAACTAATCAGGAATAAAGAAATGTTTACCATGCAACAAATTTGGAATTATTTACCGAACTAACCTAACATATACAGTATGTTACACTTAAAGATCAGTAAAAAAAAGAGGAATGTAAAAATTTTAGCTTGTAAAAAGAATTAGTTGTTTCATTCTCAATTTAGATAATTTAAAGTACAGAGTTTCAAATTTAGTACTCCTGAGGTCCAGTCAAAGACATTTCTGAGCATATGTTTAAAAACCCTTAATACACACTGAAAACTGTAGGAGCCCATAACATACCCTTAAATTTAGATTGTAATTGTACATATAACAATAAAACAATATAAAACATAACATATGCAGATATTAAATCCAAGGTAGAAAAATACTGTGGCAACATACAAAAAAGGGAAAGTTTCAAATAATAAAATTCCCACTTACAAAATGATGAAACAAAATATTATGTCCACAAATTACAATGGAGCGAAATGTTCTGAAAAAGAGGATAGTAAGGGAACTTTCTGTGGCTACCTCAACCCCAATACCTAAAAATCATACGAAAGTGTTTCTCCGGAAGAAATAAGGACATCACAGCACAACTAGGGCATTCCACTCTTCTAGTGTGTTCCTCTCGTGAGGACATAAAAAACGAAACACCAGGATGAGTTCCAAGAAAACCACAGAATTCTAACATCATGTGTCAGCAACAAAATTAATAAAAAAAGAAAATAGAGCAGGCCAAGCAAACCAGTATCAAGAAAACTGGAAGGAGTCAGGATATTTATAGAGCACCAGTCCACCTGGAGCACATCAGTGCTCATGAATCACAGGTGACTGTCATCAACAGAAGGACAGGTCACACTCCAATTTTGTGCTCCCTTTCCTGGCCAAAATAGGCCACATAACAGGGCAAGGTTCCTCACATGGGTGAATCTTTATCCAACATCCAAATTGTTACAGTTTTCAGTTACAGTTCCTCATTACTAACTGCACTGTCTTAGAGATTGAGGATCATGGGCGTTCATCTTAAGCTAGCGCCCTGAAATTATTCCATATCTTTGAATTGTTTGGTGATATAATCCACCACAGAGGGAGAAATATGCAAATCCTCTCCAATCATTCTTTGAGTCTTTTTTCTCACATTGGTTTATAAACCGGAGATCATCTGGTCATCTTTGTTCATCAAAGACTTTCATGAATGCTGATTTTATACCAAACCATAACTACAAATACGTCCCCTGTAAGGAATCACATAATTATTTAGTTATTTTCACCACATGACTAGCTTTTGTCATGAATCAAGCCTATCTGTTATTGGAGTGTTTCTAGGTGCCACATCCTTCTCTTCAGGAACTTTTACTGCCACATCCCGATTTCTGTTTGGTCCCCTCTTTGCCAATTAGCCCACGCTGCTACTTAAGGGGAGAATTGGAAACGCTATTGGAAAGGCTATTTTAATTAACATGGTTTCACTTCTCCTGCTACTGTCATGCTCTTGTTGGTGTCATGATTTAAATTAATGTTCATGTTAGTGATGGAAAGTTTTCAGTGAAGCTTTTGAAGTTTCTTCCTTATTGCGCTGAAAATGATTAAGCATTGAAGGTGGACATCAGAGTAAAATGATTCCTGGTGGCCTTTAAAATGTATTGCAGCCTACAGCTACTCCACACTGTGAAACATATAAACCCTCTTTAGTTTTTATGTAATTATTATATTTACTTTAAACCATTGCTCCAAAACTTGTATCTCTCAGAGACTCAAAGAGTGATCAGGAATTTTGTTGTCTCTTAAATAAGGCTTTTCGAAGCTTTAAAGTTTATAGTCACGTGACAATAAGGACTTTGATATGAAATCCGATGCTCTGATTTGAATCAGCAAGTGTTACAAAAGTGAACCAAGCTTGAAGCCTCTGTATTGAAATCCCCACCCCTAGTTCCTGTTGGTTAGTCATGCTTTGTCATTTGTGTTGTCATGAGTGTCTTGTTTTTAGTTTTACCATTGTTAGCTTCGCTTAGAGTTTAGATTTGTTAAGATTTTATTTTTCATATATTTAGGAATTAGCAATAGCGATTGCCATAGCTGTTAGCTGTAGCCCATATAGTTCCAGCCTTAATCTGCCTCCAGATTTTAAAACATGTTGCATTTTTGAAATGCAGGAATGAGGGTATATTAATAAATTAAAAATAAAAGTTGATCAGACAAAACATATATGTAATATTCATACAGTAATAAAATCAAAATAAATGCCAGGAACACTATCAACTGTAAATAAACTGTAATTATGTCTGAATTATCAGAACGACATAGTTTTTTATTTGAACATAACAACTAAATAAGCTTTCATTATTTACATAAGATTTATTTATGATGTAAATTTGTTGTCTATTTTTGGGCCTGAATATGAACCTGGGAGAGCTAAGGATTTAACATACTTTTTCCTCATTTGTATTCTGGCACTGTTTAATATAAACAATAGCAAAACTTTTTTCGACACTGTAAAGATTGTAAAGATGGTGAATTGTAGATATTATGATTTAAATTTAATCATAACATGTATTAAACCAGTGAAAATGCATTTTAAAAAAATCTAATTAATTAAATATAGGAATAATTATCAATAATTGTATTCATAAGAAAAAGAATGTCCAACAGTAAACAGTAAACAATAATTTACGTTGACGAATCATGTGGAGTAAAGCTGACAGACTGCAGTAATTATCAAAATTAGATTTATGTGCAAATCTAAGCTCTGCATCATCACACAAACAGAACCAGACATTGTTACCAATTTTCATTTTGCTGAGGGCCTCACTTATTCTCGCCCTTTCTGATGAGATGTTTTTAATCTTGCTGACAGCACATTCGTCTTTTATCAACACAGATTTCCCATAGCCTAAGTAAAAGATCTTTAAATATACCCATACTGTGACTTATGTGTCCGTACAACATTGTATTCATAGGTAGAACATTCACTGTGGCAAAGGCAGTAGAGACCCCTCATAACGAGGTCTTTCCTCCACCCCTTCTATAAAACAGGCAAATAGACCTACAAACCAAGCTGACAACTGGGTAGTGCTTAAATGATTTAAGAAGATTAATAGGGAGAATTATGTATTTCATTCCTTTTACTAATTGCTTCATCTTGGCCTGAGTTGTTGTGAGTCTGGCACCACCCAGATGCACTGGGCACTCTGGGGTTGCATTTCTGGAATGTGTCAGAAGCTCTTATTTAAAGAGGCTTACAAATTTAACTGAAGACATTGAAAGCAATTGAGGGTTAAGTGCCTTGCTCCAGAGCCCAACTGAGACAACTTGGCAGGGGTAGGGCTAAAAAAAGCCACTCTCTGATCACAAGACCAATTCACTAATCACTAAACAACAACTGCCTACCAGCAGGACTAAATATTGGAAAGGGTTTTGCCGAGCACCACATACATTCTCACTCAGAGGATTCTTGATTCACAACATGATTGTCATGTCTCTTGATTTCCTCATACTTATGACTGAGGAAACTCAACGAGAATTGAACCTTACATATATATTGCAGTGATTTATTCGCTGTAAGCTCTAGCACCCACATCTTCTAATTCTTACTAACAGCTGAGCTAAAAGCTCAGTTGGCTTTGTGGTCCAGTTCCACATGAAAACACTGGCTTCAAGGCAAGAATACAACCTGGCAACACCATTGCAGAACAGCACACTCATACACATTAACACATTACAAAAAATGCACAACAATAATCCAAGACTGCTGGTGACCTGGTCAGCTCTTACTGATTGTACTGGCAGTACATGTTTCCTTTGTTATCTGAGACTAGTTTTTTTTTTTTTCAAATTGTTCAAGAAAGCCTGAGGTGTGAAAACCACTGATGTGGTCACAAATGTTCCCTAGATCACTCTGTCCTTATGCCAGACCATCTAGCACTCAGTGAACTCTGATGCACCATAACAATTTATGATTCATAATTCATTTCTGCACCCTACAGGGGTGCTCATAACAACCATAATGAGCATCCGGTCTGCTGTAGGACATACAGTTTAGTATCATGTAAAATTAATGAAATACAAAATATTGCAACCCATCATTCTTTTATTGATTAAACGTAAACAAAACAAACACCAATAAAATCTTTATATTTTACTTTGAACCACATACTGTCTCTCATTAAATAGTCTAGTTGTTTATTTAATATTTATTATATAAAAGATAGTACATGTCGTCATCAAAAAGTTTACATTTGCTTACGTGTATGTACAAACAGACAACTCTTCGAATGCTCTTTTAATGACTATGTACTATTATTATTTATTAGAAAATACAGTTTTCTTACTTGTGATAATTCAATTGGTCAGTTAAGGAAAGCTGACCCTGTTTCATAATTCCAATGAAAGCGGTACCCCTCCAAAGTCCAATGAAAGCGGTACCTCTGCTGGTGTCAGGTGACTTTATGGGTCTTTCCATGTCCTGCTATAAAAAACTTCTTTTGAGAAATGCCTTTCTACAGTGTTCATGACATTTTAACGCTTGGCAAAACTAGTAGTGCTGCCCAAGTAAACATCAGATATTACAGGGTTAGCCATCAACCCCTTGTCAACACATGTCTGAACAATCAGAGCTGGCATTATTCTTTCTGGCATCTTTTCTCTTGAGCCATGTCAAGATGTTAGATTTTTGTTCTGATATGCTACTTGTATAATGCACCCAATTTTGAAGAAGCAAATGGGATTTATAGATTTAGTTTAGTACTCCTTCTAAAATCTTCCTTAATTGCTGGGGTTGGTTTGGGACAGTTTTTTTATGCTGGATGCCCTTCCTTTCGCAACCATCCTATATATCAGGACTGTTTTGACACTTGATGGTGTGTACAGGGGAAAATTCCACTGCTTTTGCTGGGCACCCCCAATAAATATATATTTATTTCAAAAGAAATATATTTCCCAAAATTGGCAGTGCCTTCAGTAGACAAAATTGGAAAAGTGGGTAGGTCTCTGGCAGTGAGACCAGTGTGTGGCACTCCATGTGCCAGACTGGCCTCATGTGTAAATCTACCAGTATGTGCAATAAGAGGGGGTCAGTTGACTATGCAGGCACCAAAGGAAGCAAGTGGCAATCTGATTTACCTTTTTCAGAAGCAATTGTGGACTGTGGGCAAAATAGAAGAACATTTAAGCCAAAGTCTTTATTAAGGTAAACAATAATGACCAATTACATTATTGACCAATCGTTAAATTGTAGATGTAACCACCTTCTGCAACCGTGGCATCAAAAGATCTAGTGTACAGCATGCACATTTTCTCTCCGTTTGTTATTTTTCTCCTCCCCATACACTTAAAGACCTTCTGAGATTTTTGAGGCTTTCTTTGTAGTTGTCTTGGTAACCTTTATTCTGAATACATCTGCAATTATATACCAGAAGCAAAACACCGTTATAAAGAGATTTGACCAGTACTCATTGTAGTAGCTCCAAAGATGGGTTTTTTATGTGTTGTCTCGGGGATATGGGGGTTAACATAACCTTTCATTTTGTTGTTGGAACAGACCAACAGGGTCATGGGTGGCCAAGGCTCATTGATGGATGCTGGAAGTGAAAGCTGGCCCTTTCAAACAGAAAAGCAACTGTATCTCAAATTGCTGAAAACGTTAATGCAGGTTCTGATAGAAAGGTGTCAGAATACACAGTGCATCACTGTTGCAGGACTGTTTTAAATATATAATATATATTAAAAGCTTTGTTAAGATAAAAATATATAAGTAATAATCTTAATAATAAGAGTGTGGCCCAGAGCACATATGGAATATTATCAAACCATATTGTACATTTTACATTTGAATAAAATTTAAAAATAAATAAAAACTCATTCATTGCAGTGTGGAAACTTGGTGCAACTGGTGAGTGCCACAGCCTCGTCTGCCATTAAGACCTGAATTAGCTTCTCGTATCAAAGCACTGTCAGCAGTTTTGCATGTATTATGTTCCCCTCCCACTTCCCAAATACATGCAATAGGTGCTCTGGTTTCTCTAAATTGTGTCTAAAAAGACAAAACTCATCTGTCCCTGCCTACAGTCTGGGCAGACTCTGGAACAACCCTATCCGAATAAAATAGTTACTAAACATGGGTTATTCACTATTTGGTTGCCAACAAACCACAAGACTGTTCAGCTGTTATAGTATAATCAGCCCAATTAAAACGGACAAAGAATAAATTTGCCCTTTTTCCACTTTTTGTTACGTAAACATTAACACAGGTGAACAGTGCAATTGAATGCTTTCCTTTTGCATAACCCAGCTTGTTATGAAGTTGAAGTCAGAGCATGGGGTCAGCCATGATGTGACACCACTACTGCAGACCGGCGTAATTGGTAGTTTTTTTTTTTACAGAGTTGGCATTTGCACCCCCATTGATCAATAGCTTGTTAGTTCCAGCCAAAGAGCTTCTACTGGTCAGAAATAGAACAGTTTTTATTCATATATGAATATTATTTCATATAAATGTAGTCAATAGAAAAGGACAAGTCAGTAACCTTTAAGTGTTTAAATTAAGTGTCATGAGATTCACATCGGGTGACACGATAGTTTAGGGGGTAGCACTGTCGCCTCACAGCAAGAAGGTCTTGGGTTTGAACCATGGGTGGGACGATCTAAGGCCTTTCTGTGTGGAGTTTGCATGTTCTCCCAGTGTCCATATGGGTTTTCTCACCCATTAACATTCTTTATGATACAAATCATGACTTTGTGTAACAAATAACTTAATTTTTTCAACAATTAATTTACTTCAATGAACCATAAATTATTACCACCCACCTAATATGATGTTAATACACTTTTAATGTTCAGGCATAGAGCCTGCAATATTTTAAATGATATCCTTGAATTTCTGTGCATCGCATGGTGAATAATCCGACAGTTCATCCTGGTGCCTCTCTTCAGAAGGTAAACACATACTCTCAGAGTGAACCAGATTAATCAGATCAGTGAACTTTAGACAGTGGACACGAGTCGGCATGGGCATACGTAAATGATTACTATAAAACTATGAATAACTGCCATCAGTATCATGGGTATTTTATGTTTTGACTATTCTGTGTATTTTAACAATGCTAAACAAACAGAGCTAGTTGCTTTGAGGATGGCACTGATGCCTCACAGCTCTGTATGTTAAAAATCCTTTCTGGGTGCCCAGGTGGTGCAGCGGGATATTGCACTGCCACAATAGTGCAGAGATTCTGAACTCCATAATTCGAAACTCAACGTTGCCACCGGTCGGCTGGGCACCATCCAGCATGCACAATTCATAGAGCTTGCAGCAGACACGGTTTTGTTACGGCAGGTTGACTGGACTTTGTGTGTGACGTCTTCAGAAGTATTCCAAACTTGACTCAGGTATTCCCCTTCACTCAGGTATTCCCCAGCAATGGACTACAGTGAATTTGAAGAAAACACATAAATGAAATGGAAAAAGTAAATTTTGAGTGGAGTATGCATGTTCTAACTGTGTCTGTGTTTTTTTTTCCTCTGGGAGCTCCAGTTGCCATATACATGTAGTCAGTTTATTTGTAGATATTAATTTCGGTGACTGTGGTAAATATTTAAAAAGTGGAATGTTTAAACTTGTGTAACTATTTAATTAATGTTATTATGTTAACAATGTAATCAAATTGTTAAACATGATGTTAAAATCCTAATAAAATAATTAAACAGAGCTAAGCTGAATTAAAATCTGAAGAACCTCAAGATTTTTTTTTGAATGACTATGATGATCCATGGCCAATTGTCTTCTTTCCCCTCCATACAAATGTGATTATGTGGACAGCTCTAGTGATCCCTGGGTCTCATGGAGGTGATGAATGGCCTTTAGAGTGCAGGCTAACAAAGTGAGATGATTTATAACCTGCCTTTTTCCTTTGGTTTAGTTCTCTGGGAAATAAAACATGGCACTTTCTCAGTACTTATTTAATTGCAAAGCCACTCTCATTAAATGACCCAGTTCCACCAAACTACTGTTTTTGATTATTGAGCCGTTTAGAATTTCGTAAGGTAGTGTGAGCACATGTTGTGTCATGTAGAGTTCATGTGGTTGTTCAAATGTAATACAATAAAGGGTAATGAAGAAAAACGTAATAAAATAATTTAAATAATTAAAAACTTGCTAAGGTGTGTTCAGTGACCTAAATAGTACAGCTTTGCTTTGCCAATAAGTGTCTGTTAAC
>JAYDZG010000002.1:10701673-10720688 GCA_034509265.1 Microcambeva bendego
ATAGATCAGATATATTGTACATTTCACAATTTTCACAGAAGTTTCACAGAAACTTTTTTTAAGTGAAGAAGAGCTTCTTCACTTTAAAAAATGTGTATTATCCAGTTACCAGAAAATATCAAGATAATATATCTTCATAACAAAATACAATATATATTATATATGGAAGATAAAGTTTGAGAATTAGTGTTTTAACTGAATGCAATATAAATTGTATCTCATAATACAGTGCAGTAAATTGTCCAGCTGGCCCAGTTGACCGTGGCCTGGTGGTTAGAGACCTGAGATAGTGATCAGAAGGTTTCTAGTTCAATTCTTAGTGCTGACAGGTAACACCTGAACTGCCCTTGTGCACCAAACTGCTAACTGGCTAGGGCTGTGTGTGCTCACTGCACGCTAGCGTGTGTTCACTAGTGTGTATATGTGTGTGTTTCACTGCACGGACTGGGTTAAATTAGAAGGACCAATTCTTCTGTGTGTAAAAGTTGTCACAGCGGTGAAAAAGAGAGTTCTAAATTCTAAAAATTTAAATCATGAAATGAACTGTACATATAAAATGCATGTAAACCTTTCACTTTAACTGTACTATCAAAATTTAGCCTGATACTTCAAATCAGAGGTGAACATGTACTTGTATTATCTGCATTGTGAAACTGGAGCAAGGTCAGGTCATACCAAATGCCTCCAGTGAGGAAAACAGGGTTTGACAAAGCATTGTGTACAGCACCACAGGGTAAACATGCCGGACGTAGGTTGGATGGTATCCTTTGGACAAATAGAACAGACTTTCAGCTCTGGATCATCTCCAGCTTGTGTTTAGAATGGCTTGTGTATTGTGGCTTTTGTTTGGGGCGTGAAAGCTATTTTCCAAACCTGTTGGTGCTCTATTATTATTGTGGAATGAGTCTCGATTAACAACCGCAAATCCTCTCTAGCACACACATCAGAATCAACAGTAACAACAGTAACAACAGTTGTGTCAACGAATCTTTCCCTTAGGACACATATAAGAAGAAAAATACAGGTCTTTTAATTTGTTTTGTTCACAGTTACTGTTTTTGTAGTGGGTGGAATGGATGTGTAATAAGTGGATCAGTCCTTTGTGTGCAAAGTTTGTAAGTTTGCATGTTACCTGCCATAGTCCAAAGACATGGTCGTGTGTGTGTGTGTGTGTGTGTGTGTGTGTGAGTGAGATAAGCAGTCTTGGGCGTTTCCTGCCTTTCGCCAAGTTAATCGACCAACAATGACTCTATACTACTAATACAGCAGTGATAGGCAAGAAATTAACAAATAGTTAATTAGACCAAGTTTTATATAGAGTTTTATACACTTGGGTCACTAATGAAAGAGTAATATAAAGAGGAAAATCTGTACCCATGGTTTAATCTGTACAGATTTGTAAACCTTACCTTTAGTTTAGTAAACCGTACATACCAATTTGCAAAACCGTACTCTCAGATTTAAAAACTCCCACAATCATCTCTAACAGTTTAACTGCACGTCTAAACCCTTTACTGTTACTGTAATTAAGTTGCATAGCGTTAAAGAGTGAAAAGGATCTCTATCCAGCTCAATATAAATAAAGTTCTGAAGCACAAAAATGTACCAGAAAGAAAAGTGTTACATCCTATTTGAAGAGCAATGTAAAAAGGGAAGTCAGACCTTTTCTGTTATTAAAAAAACGATAAGAATCCATGCAATGTTTTACTAAACATATTTTGCTCTTTATGTATATTTATATTGAGGCGTCAAACTCAAACAAACTAAAGGGATAAGATGCTTCTCCAACTCAATGGCCCTGTACCTTAGTTACAATCTAATAATGTATTTTCCCTCCATAATTGTTTCTTATCTAATATAAAAATTAAAAATTCTGAACAGCATCATTGTTTTTTATTGTGTTTACTCATGGCCCTTTACTGAGCTCTGAACTTTAATGGGACATGTAGATCCTCTAGCCATATATCCTTATAAGACAGATCTTCAAAAAGTTGAGTGGGTGGATTAATAATTAGTTGTGTTTTAGAGATCTTAGTCTGGATGTAGTGTCATATGACATGTTAATGTGAATAAACAGATCTAATCATTTTTATGCCAGGTATATAAAAGCGGATTACAAATTACATTTCCACGCAGGACCTCACACATCAAACAATTTAGGACTATAAAGCATTTTTAATTCTTATTAGCCTCCTGATATGACAATTTTGTTATGGATATGCATTGTTATTTATTTATTTATTGTTTGCTTTCAGTAATTTCTCTGTCTGAGCTAAAGGTGCCCTAAAGTGGTCATAAACACATGGTGAAAACTCATAATCTATAAAACAGCACTTCCTATCCTTCAAGTCTAGCACTGACAGTCATGTCCCTATTAAGTGTAATCTGGCATTTTGGAGAGGCTGTGAAAGTCAATGGGCCAGAGCAAGGCATTGTGATGAGCTTAATGGTTTTGTCTCTTTAAACAGCTGCTTCCTGTTTACTCTTTCTGCTTCCTAATAGTGCTAAACATCCCTCGCTTTGCTCATTATGAGCAAATAGGAGAATCAGAAAACACTACTAAGGGATGTTGCTGCGTTTTTTCTTTTATTTGGGCTCAGTTTCTCTCAGAGAGTATCACATGATGATGAGTGGAGGAATGGATCAAGTCTACAGTATAAAGAAAAGCATGTAATATTTATTCTACACTCTTTCAGATTTGACTCAGATTGTACAGGTCTTTTTAGGTTCATCATCAAACATGGTTGGACAAAGGTAGGGACAGCATTGAAAATTCATATATCTGATCAACTTCAGGGCGGTACGGTGGCTTAGCAAGAAGGTCCTGGGTTCGATCCCCAGTCCAAAGACATACTACCAGATTAATCGAATACACTGAATTGTCCTGTGGGTACCTGCGAAGGACTGGCACCCCATCCAGGGTGTTACCATGTGCCTTGTGCCCATTGAAGAGCTGGGAAAGGCTCCAGCACCCTCCCCGACCCTAATTAGGATAAGGGGTTAAAGACAATGAACTGAACTGAACTGATCTATTTCATTTAATTTATAAATAAACATCCATTCCTGCATTTCAGACATGGAACATATTCTAAAAAAGTCAAACAGTATTAATTTCTTTCCAAAAAAGCCTGGTTTATCTTACTAAACTGAACATTTCCACTGATTAATGATCCTTCCTAGGTGCCTCAGAACCCAGAGAAGTGGAAACCGCTTCTGGACATGGTTAATATAAGGCTTCTTAAACAAAAGGCTTCCTTAACACTCAATTGCTTTGATTGTATACAGACCCAAAAATTATAACTAAAGCTAGCAATTCATGAAACCTCAGATCAGATATGCAATACACTGAATTAAATAAAGTGACAAAACACCCTGTGTAATGGCCTTACTGTGGCAGCTTGGCAATGATGGGGTTTAAAACCAACCTTTTGACCAGTAGTACAGTATCATAGTCATTTCAGCAAGGATACATAACAAATCTTTTTGTAAAGTATATTGGTATCATAGCAACTGCCCACCAATTATAGAAAGTACAGATCTGGAAAAAGATAGAGCATCCCAAGGGCACTAAACATACCTCAGAGCTCAGTTCAGTCTATCATAAAAAAGTCGGGAAACAACAAAGCACTCACAATGTGAAGTCTGTTCATCTATATTTTAACAAAAAGTGAAACTGTTAAAATGGATCACGTTGTCAATCAAACTGTCTGACTGCCATATTATTCTATCTAATAGGTGGGTGAATTGATGACTGGATGGATGGAAAGATGGACGGACAGATAAATAAATGTGATTACGTACAGAATATTAATAAAAAATTACATCAGTTACATATCATGATGCTTTGACAACTTATGCTTTTTTATTATTATGGAATAACTAAAAGAGATAACTAGGAGGTAACAGCACTATGATGGCTTTAGCCTATGGGACATCAGCACCCTCCACCCCTCATCAAAAGACCTTATTGATTGCTCAAGAGAGTCAGAACAACAGCAACCAAACATTCCTTCTTACTACAAATCTTTAGTATTTTATTGCTTATTTCCCTAATAAATATTAAACTCTTAAAGAAATGCTGCATCAACCACAGCGCCGGTAAATTGTAATTAACTTAAAGATATTTGGTTTTTTATCAAATGAGGATTGATTGGCTACCTCAGCTACTGGAATTTCAATTGGGTTTTTTATACGAGTTGTTTTTACAGAGACCAACATAAGCCTAAGTCTTAGATTGGGGTTACTCCTCCTACAGGATTATTCTACCACGGCTTATGCACATCGCTGTATCCAGGAGGCAAGCAATCTCATGTTTGGCCTTGATTTGTCAACTCTGATATTAATAATATTTTACACCGATCGTTTGAAAAAGAATGTTTTCTTATACAAATAACAAAGTTAATAGACACAATAGTTTCAACAGTTTCTGACCTAAAAGTTGAAGGTAACCTCTGACTTACAGACTAGTTTGTTTGCCTGATGCCTGGTTTGGCGTTTGATAGTCAATTACCATCGGACATTATAATTATATTTTTTGTACAAAAGCATTGTCATTTTGTAAGCACTATTTATACATCAAGAAGTTCAGCAACAATAACCTACTTGAGGTTTCACCACTCTGCAAAACTGGTAACTGGTACTGCTTGTATATCAGAATATACCCTACCTACAATTTATTTAGCATTTACTGACCGACACTAATGTTACCCCTCCCCTCTCTCCTCAATGTTTTTAGATTAAAAATGTCTTCTGTACTTATTGTAGGTTTTCATATTTATAGTGTTTTATAAAGTGTTTTATACTTGCACTGTGAAATTTGTATTGTTTTGCTCTTGTGTTCTGTTGCACCCTGCTCCTGAAAGAACACTTTTCAAGAGTACATCATAAGTGCATTTATTGAAAATGTACACTTTTTTAACAGTCCCTTTCACAGCACTTTTAGGATTGCTCTGACCTTACCATGGTTAGTGGTGTCTTAATGGGGGTGACAATTTACATGTGTTGAAGTCGAAAGTCTCCTATTAATGATCCTACTTTGCTACTTTCTCAATAGGTGCGTCACTACATAGAATATAAATCTTAGACACGTGTTCCTGAAAATCTTTGAGCTTAGCCCTACAGCTATGTCACAAAGACGTCACCCAATCACCCCGCTGTTCAGGCTCTAATGCCGGGGCTTGGATTTTGCTAACACTGTTTCTAAGAATTTCTCATTATCTTTGCTCTTTTCTAAAGCCTGATTGTGTTATACTAATACAGAACTCTTTTGTCAGGCAAACTACTAATCTAATTAATTATGTACAATTATCACCATTGACAGAGAGAGGGTAACTAAACATATCCCTCTCAGCACATGTACAGAGCTGCTACAGGAGCCATGATAAAAGTGAAAAAGATACTTGGCTTAGAGCGATGAGTTTATGCTGTTTAAGATAGATCAACAGAGATAAACAGACGTAAATATAAGTATAACTGTAAGTAGCTAGTTGGCTGCTAATTACTACAAACAACCAGTTTACATAGACAATAACTGTCTCAATGATGTAGATACAGTGGATCCTCCCCTAATGTCCCCTAAACTCGAAATGGAATGTCCCCTAAACTTGAAATCAAAACCCGTCACCCTTTGCAGATAAATTTGTACCCTTAAACTTGAATGCAATGTTCATGCAAGAACATGTTTGAGTTGTGCAAGCCACTTTGTGCTGCAAAAAATGGGGTCAGGGATATAAACAAAGTAGTACTATGACATATTTAGACAGAAATGACAAAGCAGCAAGCACAAAAATCTCAAGCCTTATGTGGCAAATTGTGTTGCTCACGCTTCTCATGTGAATGCATCCTAACTGAACTTGCTAAGGAATGCAGAATTCCAAGATCTCCGTAATTGAGAAGCATAATGAAACAATATGGAAGTAAAGGTTAATCCTCAATTGCTCAGAAATTGTGTTTAGTTTTAATTGTAAGTTGATTTGGATAAAAATGTACCAAAAATGTATACACATTGATACTACTCACATGAAGCTCATTTAAATTTCAAAGAATGAGTAGAGGGGGTGGTACTGCTCGCAGTACATTCCTGGAGACCTGGGTTCAAACAACACTACTGAAGATCTGTTCACCTTCTAAATTCCTGGATGGAAAATGCATACACAAAAAGAAAACAAATCCAATAATACTGACTTTTTGTGAATATGTGTGTGGGAAGTAATGAAAACATTTTATCTGCTGCTCAACCTTGAGACCACAGCAGGCTTTGTGTCAGAATTATGGGTCTGTTGGCATAAATTGTAATTGGTGTGAAATGACTTTTTGGAAAGCCCATCCTCTTGCACTATTTATTATGAGATATAATTTGGAGGGCCACGCTGCACTGATATTTGATGTGAACTCAGTCCAGATATTGTGACCAAGATGGAAGAAAAGTCATGTGTGAAGAGGGTTTATAAAATAAGCGATATTACAAGGCTGGATGAGCAGCTGTAGTGAATGATACATTATTACCTAATGAGCATATAGTTGTAGAAAACCACAGTACATATCCTATAAAAGGGACATAAGCACCGTCCCAGACATTTAATTTTTGATAATGAGTCTCCTAAATGCCTATGACAAAGTAACTGTGAGTCAGATATCCAGCTGGGGCAAAGCTTGATACTTGTATCATAGTCTGTAACAACAAGTATAGTGTAAAGAGCTAATGTGTAGCTAGAATGATAGACAAGATTGGGGCAAGTTTGGACACAGAAAAACACTGAGCACAAAAGAGGAATAACCTGTACAGAACACCACCCACTCATACATAGCCAGCTGTGTGTTGGAAGACACCTGATTAGCTAATTGTTCCATTGAGATTTAAAGATGGATCTGAGCAGCAGCTTGTTAGCAAGGGCCAGAATAAAATCTTGAAATAAAAATCTGTATATGTATTTTATGTATTTATGTTTTATGACTAGACCGAAACTATTGAAACTATTGAAAAGAAAGCATATCCTCTCAAGGTCTGTAAAATTGGGTGGTGAGTGTCTGAACTGCTATCTTCAAGTCTCTCGACAAATGTTCAATTGGGTTTATGTCTGAGCTTTGGCTGGATTACTCAAGAACATTGCCTCAAAGCCACTCTGTTGCTTGTTTTGATGTGTTGAAAGGTGAAGTATCACATAGTCTGAGTTTGAAAGTGCTCTGGAGGAGGTTTTCTCCAAGATTTGTACTGGTTTTCTCCAAGACTTTATTTGTTTTTGGCAAAATTAATCTATACTTCAAATCTCGCTGATTTATGGAGTGCCATAGGGATGGTTATTTGTCCAACAGTACACTGTTTACAATGAAATGGTCATCAGTGTCTGATGGTGCCAGAGGACGTCCACTTCCATAATTTTATGTGACTCTTCCAGTCTCTTTATCAACCTGCTGATGACACTGTCCAATTAATGATCCTTGTGTCTCCTTAAATGCCCTAAACACATTTTCTCTAAACAAGGTGCAGCTGTGATTCATCAACATACATTGTTTTGACTGAACATTAACTCACACCATGTACAAACACACTCCAATCATGTGCTCTTGAGGTTGTGTGGCAGTTAGGAGTAGTTTAAGGGCACAGAGAGGTTGGATTTGTGACACTTGACAAAAAGCAGTGTTTACTGAACAACAGCAAAAAATGACAATGAGGTCAACATTACAGCAGCCCATTTAAAATTTAAAGGTAATTTAATTATTAATAAAAAAAATAATAATTAAAAATATTTTTTTTGGATGACCGCAATGCAATGATTGTTACCAGACGACCATAATGACAAGCAGGATGGTTATTTGACTGTCACAAATGGCATATACCATGAGCCCAGACGGTGTAGCCTGTAGGGAAAAGACCACATGGATATTGAGACCAGATATGGAAGTGCTCCGAGGGCAGGTCTTAGAGAGCAGCTTGTCTGCGGCATGATGAGTCCAGCCAGGAAGCACCACAAGGCACAATTTCTCAGCCCCATCCTAAACCTGTCCAACCACTCCCTCTCAAATCTGTGTCATAAAAAAGCTGTAGAGAAGTTTTTTGAGGTCAGAGCATTTCACATGTAAAGATTTATTGTTCCAGGCTGCAGGTCTTTAGTGGATAATTGCTACTTTCTAAAGAAAGCAAATTTAAGCAGTGCAGTGTGCTACTGGGACATTCTCAGGATTAATGCTGAAGACAAGTCGCTATAAGAGTAATATCACTTCACATAAAACACCTATTGGGATAGTGTTGCTCCATTGTGCATTATATATTTATAATTGGACACACGGATGGATAAATGGTTCATGGTTTTATATTCCTATTTTTTCTTAATAAAGATTTTAGGAAGCAGAATCATACCAGAAGTAGAGCGGTGTGTTCCAGAAAAAATGGTGCCAGTCTCTCTGTTGGAACTGATAACTGATGCCTTGAGACATTTTAAGTTTTTTCTAATTAATGTCTGTAGAACTTTTCCAACATAATTGAATAAGAATGACATTTTGGGTAAAAAAAGAAATGTGAATAAGTTATTTTAAGCACGTAGGTCCTAATTGTTTTTACATTATTCATTTAGGAAACTGAGGTAAGAAATTATGAAACCCATGTCCAAGTAAATTTTGTCATGTTTGACACTATTACAGAAAGAAATAACTGACAGAGTTTTTCTTGTCTTCTGTAAATATAATGAATGCTGATTTTAAATGATTTTTTTTTTACTTTGAAGATTATCTGTGTTCATTTACATACTTTATAACACGTACATGATTTCTGCTTGGATTGTGTGAATAATGTCAGAAATCAAATGCTTTATTAGTTTTCTGCTGTAGCCTAGTGGTTAGGGTATGGGACTGGTAAAGGTCACCTGCTGCTGCTGGGCCCTTGAGCAAGGCCCTTAACCCTCTTCGATCAGACTGTATACTGTAAGTCGCTTTGGATAAAGGTATCAGCTAAATGAGAAAAACGTAAATGTAAATACGTATTAGGAAGACTTATCTAGCATGTACATGTATTGATTATTTTATAAGCTACATCAATGTTTACACTGCGTAATTTTACAAATATAGAGATGACTATGGCCCATCTGTTCCCTGTCCTCTTTGTTACCCCCTATATTTTTATTAAATGTAAGGGTCTCCACTGACCAGTAAGTCAGTTTCACTGCACTACACTAGCACTAATATAGTATTAACATAGTAGGGTTTGCTGTATAAGTATGAGTACATCAGGTGGAATAGTATTGACTCACATAAGTGACAACAAGGAAATGAAACTAGTGCTTCAACCAAACTAATATGAGAGTCCCCACTGATAACCAACTAGAAGAAGCAACACATTGTGATAGAAAAAAGAAAATAGATCTTGTTTCATACTGTGCAACAAGCGTTTACTGGGACTGTGTTCCTAAAAATGTCAGTTAGTTTAAATCGCATATCATGTTTGTGTCACTGCTGGGAGCCCTTGAGAGTCCCTTTTGATTAATAAATGTTGTACAGGGAGAAATGTGTGTTTAATAAAGTCCCATGTGCATATCATTTTCTACAGTTACATGTATGAAATTATTGACATTCTGGGTGCCAAGGTGCCCCAGTTGGATAATTTGCTTGTACACCAGGACTGGTATTCTGAACTCATAGCTGGCAGTGTCAGCAGCTGACCAAATTGTCTTGCCGGGTGGGAAAGACCGGATTGAAGAGTGGGTAGGGTTTGTGCGAGGAACCTGATTAGTAACCCAAAGTGAAAGGGTCATTGGAATGTGCAAACATCTAACGAAGCTTGTGTCAGGCAAATACTCTTCTCTAATGCAACCAGAGTCTCTAGCAATGGAGGATGTATAGACTGAGTTGAACTGGAAGAAAAAAGGAAAAATGCATTCATGAATAAAAAAGGTTCCATGACCATGTCAATTGCCAGTATATGTTGCACTTCATATCATTTCATATCAATAGCTTAACAGCAAAATTGGTTAAGATACTGGACTCATAGACATAATTTTGTTGGATCAAGCCCTACCAACTCCAAGTTGGGCCTCTGAGATACTAAAACTGCATGTCATGACAATGTAAGAGGAGGGTGATGGTAGCTCATTGGTCAAAATAATGGAGTGATTAAACGTCTGCAGGTTCAAACAATCAAGTTGCTGCAGTCAAATAACTTCAAGCTCTTTTCCACATTTGTGAATTTATTTTTTTGTGTATGCAGTGGCTCACAAGCAATCACAATTTTCAGTACATTTGTGACTTGTTTTGCAAACTCAAGAAACTTTTTGTTCTTTAATTGACTCCATAAGGTTGGGATATATTGAGCTAGTCCCTTAACTCACACTTACTTTCACTTGCATTGTACTAAATAAATGGGAACAGAAGGTACATGCTGTTTTGTTTCTATACTTTATATGACCATATGCACTTTTCCCCTTTTTATTTTGTGTATAAAAATATAATAACAACACAAAAGAATACCATTGTGGTTATCATCAAAGCCCATCGTTTCAAAAGATGACTAACTGCTGATAAGCTAGCTTTCTTTGATCACAGTTAAAAGTTAACACAACTGATGGGATCATGTTAGCTTTTGGCATTGCTCATGGCTCCAGGTTTTATGTTTCATACATCAAATGATGTGTCACATCCATTGGCCTTTGATATAAAAGGGTTCAAAACAAATTCCAACTAGCTCATTGTGTACATTCTTTATTAATAAACTTGTTCTTTCATTTAGTGGTTATTGTTGTGGTAATACTAATAAATAATTTTATATATATTCCATATTGTTTGTGGACTGTAAAAACATCCAGTCAAGTTTGCTGGAGGCACTAAATTGTCCTATAGGTTCCTAGCCACTATGGTGCATTAAAGTTATGAGGGTTGTGTCAGGAAGGGCATTCAGTGTAAAAGCCATGCCAAATCAATAATGTGTTTTTCAATAATTATTTCACAGTAGCCTAAAGTATATAAAGTTCTATGGGACCACGAGACATATTTCCCATAGATCCTCATGAGAAAAAAATTGTTTGAAACAAAGGTGCTTTGAAATATAATTTTCTCTCAGTTTACTTTATATATTCCATCGATTTTATTATATTCATAATGGCCAGAATTAAACTACAGATACAATTATGTGAATTCTTCTTTTAGGATGTAACAGCTCTTTGTTTTACCAACAAGTAAGCAAGAATCACTGCTGTTGCATAACATGTCTCTAGGCCACATGTTCAGCTCAGCACACGCAAGCTCACTAACAAACATCACCTCGCACTACAGCTCCTGTTGAATACATGTAAAAGCATTGCCAGTTCTGAATCCTGCCGATCCGACACCCACACACAACCACTGATACGCTACAGACTGAACATCTGAAGCTTAGCTGCACTCAATTCCTTTCACTGTCTGAGAAGAAGCATTGAGCTTCAATCTGCAAGAGGAATCAGCCGTACAAAGCCGGCACCACACCCACGCACCCGAGCGCAGAGACAAGATGTTGACTCCTGCAGCTCTGAGAACACAGTTTAATTCTGCTAATTGCCATGCTTTGCGGATCATTATTCTATAAAGTGTGGGAGTGTGTGTTTCCAACTGTTTTCATTTTTAGTCAGCAAAGCTGAATTTATATTACAAAGTTCGGCATTTTGTATTGCTTTAATTAGTGTGCTATTTGGAGAAGGGAGTTCCTGTTTTACCCTGATACAGAATAAATAGATAATTAAGGAATTCTGTTTCAGTTTTGTTGACATTTTACAAACACAAATAAAACAAGACACAAAATCTTAAAACATTAAAATTCATGTATCAACATAATCACTCCAAACTGCTAAACTCCTAGCACAATTCACAGTTTTGCATATTTCCGAACACCATTTGCATAATTTAGCACACTAATAATTCAATCGCCTAGAAAGACTTAAAATGGAACACTGGTTGAGTTCAAAAACTTAGTTGTCTCAGGTGCGAAATCCTAGATGCGTTAAAAGGCTCCCTAGTAAGGCATCTTTAATTTAAATGGTATTTTGACTGAATAATAAGGTCACATCAGATGCATCCTTAGCAGTGAAGGCAATCCCAGTATTCAGTGTGGCACAAATTTTCTCACAAAAAATATGGTAGACGATGTGGAGCTACAAATGGAGTTCTTTTCAAATGATTATAAATGATCATTATAAACCTCTGTCAAGACTGAACTTGCAAATGAATAGCACTTGCAGTGACAATTTAACTGTTTTCACTACACAGAGTGAGATGATAGTTGACATGTTAGCATATTGTGCCACCTTATCCCATTGGTATCCCAAAGGCATGACGCGAACTGTGTTAGCTTAGTAAGCTATGACCAATGTAATAACTGTCTAAGTAATGTGTCCAAATAATCTGATTAAAAAGTCAATGACTTATTAGAATTGTCTCTTTTGAGGTAGCTTTCAGTGTAGGCAGTATGACAGCAAGGCAGCTCACTAGGTTTTCAAATAGACCCTATCAGTCTCACCTTTCTAGTTCCAGTGGAAATTTAGTTGGAAGAGCACTTCAGTCAATTGTCAGAGAATAAAGGCCTAAAATGAATTATACAGGTGCTAGACAAGAAAATGGAGCAGCAGGAGCACAGATGAACAGGAAGAGTGAAAGCATAATGGGTCTATAAGGCCATTGAGACCATCAACGATGAGAAGGATGAAAAGGAAAGCAAATATGTCTAATAAAATGAGTGCATTTTTGGTAGACAATGTAATCAATCATGCCCTAATCATGACTGAAGATGCGCAGCAGGTCCAACTACAATTGAGCTGCTTTACAACAGCTTCAATAGCTGGGAGTAGTTTTACAGTACTCACTATAGTAATTCAAGCAAACAACTTGATAGTTTCTATATATTTTCAGTGCTCACAGCATAGTATAATGGGATGCATAGCTAGCCAGTAAAATTTGTATCTTATAATGTGTGTAAATACTCTCCAAAAGTGCAGCTCTATGTGGGGGTTCACTGTCTGCAGTGGTCTGTATCTATCAAAAGTGGACTGTATCTATCAAAAGGAACAGCGATAAACCAGTTGCAGGGTCATGGCCAGCCAAGGCTCTTTGATGCACACCAGGAGGCCGGCCCATGTGGTTTGATCTAATAAACAAGCTACTGTAGCTCAAATTGCTGAAAGAGTTAATGCTGGTTCTGATAGAAAGGTGTCAGGTAGCATTTCAACATGAACATATGTTGATGATGTCAAACAGATCAACACAGATGATTGCAAGAGCTAGGTTCACAAAGCTAGATAGCACATTGCAGCTGTAAAGCATCTGTAGCTATGTTTCTGGAAGGGGTAGCCACGCTTTATTTAAACAGTTTAATCTCTTGAAGTACAATAGTTTATTAACTAGGCTGAGGTTGAGAGTGAATATGCAATATGTGGAAAAAGTTTTAAAAGACAAGTAAAACTTTGCAAAAATGACTTGTTTTTCTTCTTTTGTCAGTTAAAGATTCAAGAGAATGAACAAATCACAGATTTTATGTTTCTTCAAGTAATACATGAAGGTAACCTGATTTTTAGATATTTACAAAGCTGCTGGAGAAGACATTCTGCTGTTTTAGCATGCACTGCCTGTTACAGTTTCCCCAGATATTTAAACACATTTCCAGAAACTGACGAGTTAGTGACTTTGTCAAAACTCCACAAATCTCTAGCAAAATCAAACACAGAACATAATAACATTTTCACATGAATACAGCAGCTTTTCGCCCATTAGCAACAGAGTTGCAGCAATAGGTGGAACATGTAATAAAGTTTCCAACAACATTTAGAGGACATGATTGGTTAATTTTAATGTCAATTCAAATCAATCTCTTAACTTACTATTGCTTGTGCATCTGTAAATTTATAAATGAACCATTAATCACTGAAAGTCTTTCCAGCAAAAGCATCATTAATATAACACCAAAAAATGCTCATATTAATGTTCACATTGACACTTTTGACTAGATTTGGGGACCGGCAAATAAAAACACTGCAAAACTAATAGATAGTAAATAATTTATTATTTAACTTAATAATTTCAAACATTTACAAAGCTGCTGAAGAAGACATTCTGCTGTCTTAGCATTCACTGTCTGATACAGTTTCCCCAGATGTTTGAACACATTTCCAGAAATACTGGCTCATAACTGAAGTTAGTTACTTTGTCAAAACCTTTCAAATCACTTACAAAATCAAATGACAGACAGATTAGTGTCAGAAAAATTACAGTTGATCCTGCATAGTGGTCATTTTAGCCAAATACAATCCCTCAACAGCACGTAGAATGGGTGGAACCTGTCAAAATCAGAAAGATTTGATTGGTTAATTTATTGTAATTTTAACATCAATCTCTAAATAGTTTTGATTATTTTGGCTTCTGGGCTTCATTTATAGCTGGACAATTGATCTCTGAAATTCTTTCCAGCAACAGCAGAAATGTTGAATATGCTTCCAGTAATCTTTATGTAATCTTTACACTTTTCACTAGACCCAATGACCTGAGAAGGGGAGCATTTCAAAACAAATAGATAAATAGTGAATTATTCAGCAAGGTGTATTAGAGGTTTAAAAAACACTATATATAAACACACATTACTCCAGTGAAAAGCCCTTTATGTGTTTTACATATAGGCTGTGTGGATAAACCTCTGCCAGCTGCAGCTGCCGCACCAGCTTTCTGTAATTTCTAGGTAAATCAAAGTGACTAGTAAAGATGCCTGCTGAGTAAAAGCATCTGTTGGGAGAATTACTGCCCGGTCAGTGGCACAGTGAGAGGATGTTCCACAAACCCTGTCATAAACACATGCCAGGCTTTTTAGTAACCTTTAAATGCAGTAAGCTAAACACAAAAGTCATTCATCATGAAAGAAATATACTTTTGAGTCACAGTAAATTACCATTACCTATTTTCAGCATGGCATAGCTTATACTAGATTGCTGAGTGCATTAGGTGTGGAAGCCACTGTCACCCGATTTGAATATGAATCCGTCCTTGCAGATCACATATACTCATACAGTACATGCTGATTGTCTTCCCTGAGTTAGGTGGAACCTTCCATCAAAGAAAATGTCAAACATTCATTAGAAGAACATGACAACGTTTCCAAGTACAACAATGACCCCCAGTTGCCCAGACCTGAGACAAACTAAGTATCTGTGGGGCCGCTTTGATCATTGTGCTTGATCTATAAATCCTCCCCATGCACCCTCAAGCAGCTGTGGGATGCACTGATCTGAAAGGCTCCAGATACACGTGACAACCTACCAGGACATTTTAAAGTCACTCACAACCTGTGTAGTTGTTGTCTGTGCTGTGCAAACAGGTTACACTGGATATTAGCTAGTGTTCATAAAAAAATGACTTGACAGTGTGTAACAATTCCTGTTTGTTGTTGTTTGTTTGTTTGTTTTTTGCAAAGAAGATGAAAGTGGAAGACTAGGATATGAGCTTAGTCACTTATCAAAACCAGCAAATAGAATGAAAACCATTAACCGTGCTAATGCCCTTGCATTGGTTTGTTCAAAATTATAATTCAGAAATATAATTCAAAACAAGTCTTGCCAAGTTTTGGTATTTTAGCTTAGTCTTTGTGGAATTGTGCCAGCCCAGTTCACTTCAAAATAAAAGTCAATTCATTTACCCTAATGTGAGACATCTGTCCTCAATAATTTAAGAATAAATCTTCTAAGCTGGCAGCATAGTGGCAGCTTTCCTTACAGACCATTACACATGACAGTACTGTCACCTTGCTGACATATTGCGCTACTCTAGAGCTATTTTAGAAAATCTTAGGCTGAGATTCTCATGAGAGTCTCATTTCATTTCAATACTTAATGTCTGATGTTCACTACAAAAACAAAAGTTATACTTTTGAAATTATAGCAAGACATAGAAAATATTTGACCATTTTTTGTCAGGAAATATTCTTATGTCATGATAAAAAACACCCCAGGCAGATTGACTGTTGGCCTTTTTATGTGTGACATTATTATGGGCTCACATCTTTATAAGAGACAGTTGTTGTTCTTCCCACACTGTCAGATGTCAAGACTATAATGCAGAGCAGTCCTGACTGGACTTTGGGTAGAATAAGGGGTCTATGACCAGGTCATAACCACAGATAATGCAGACACCACAAATCAGTTCAATACAGCATTTAATTTTGACACCTTCTGCACTAGTCAGGAGAGGCTAATTGGCATGATTGTGCTGTAGTCTGAGTCAGACAATAAAATGACAAAATTAAGTTGTTGATGTTGCTTTTGATGGAGCGTTCATAACAGTTCATCACTGTGAATTTAATTACAGGTCAAAGTGTACTGATAATTATACACATGAGACATGAAAGGTGTTTAGGATCATTTAAAACATCAAGTAAAACATCCCTGTGTGGTGCACAGTCTTCTCATATAGTGCTGATGTATCAATCCATAGTGTAGCAACAGTAACTCTTCATCGTCTATAGCGATGACAGACAGACCACTACAGCGTTATATAAGAGCTTCTATAAATCTGGACCTTCTGCAGCACGGTGGCTCAGTGGGTATCACTGTCATCTCAAAGCAAGAAGGTGTGAGGCCAGGTGCTCTGGGACCTTTCTGTGTGGAGTTTGCCTGTTCTTCTTATGGGTATGTTTTCCTCTGGGAGCTCTGGTTTCCTCGCACAGTCCAAAAACACGCAGCCAGATTAACTGGAGACACTGAATTGTCGTACAGGTTCTGAGGCCCTAGTGCATTGTAGTGCCAACATCAAGCTCAGATAAAAAAGGAAAAGTGTTGTGTCAGGATGGGTTCATGATCGGTGGTGGAGACCCTTTTCTGAGGTATATAAGTTGTAGGTATATTGCAATTTAAGTTTAATTAGAGAGGCACACAGAATGAGAGTGTGATTGTGCCATGAGGTGTTAATTTTTTCTTGGGTCTATTCAGTGGGGTGTGAATTCTTTTCATCAGGTGATTGCGTTCATGCAAGTTGGTATTTTTGATTGTGTGAATACCTTTGCTTAAGTGTATGACTGTTAGTTGGGGTGACAACTTCTGGTCATGTCAATGCCACTATGGGAACTCTGTGACTGTAAGTAAGTATGTATAATGTCAGTGTGTATGTGATAAATGAAAGTGAATAGTAGGAAGAAGAGATAAACAAAGAAGAAATGGATGAGTGGGTGTGTTTATTGTCAATACACTAGTGTCAATGTAGTGTAAAAAAAACGGGACAAAAACTGGTGGAATAATAATTATAAGGAAAATGTTTTTGTATTTATTAATTAAAAAAAGGTTGATAATAATAATAATAACCATCCAACTGAAATAAAACCATGTTTCATCCATTGATAAAGTTATACTGCACTATTATTAACTACATATTTATTATTATTAATTACAGATATTATTAACGGCAGATTTATTTCACACCTTTTATTTCAAAATTAAACATTGTTACATAATAACAAATTATGCATCACCCAATTCCAATGCTATCTTTATGCATTTGTAGTGTTATAGTGTATTTTGCATGAAGGTCAGGCACCACTGCAATACCCTTCCCCTGTTGTCAAACTCGTTCCGTCTGACTGCACTCAACTCTCTCCATGTCCAATGTCTGGTTTGATCAGTGAATGCTGTCAGTTTTCATGTTGGCAATTTATGGCTCAGTGTGTTTACTGTGTTTCTTTGGGTTGGCTGTCACTTTGGTTCATTCTTTAAACAGGGTTGAAGAAACCCATGAACCAAGCTTACCTTGTAGGAATTGGTACACCTGTTTTTTGGAAAGAACAAAAACAAAATACACAATGTACCATCTTTCCACTCTATGAATAAATTCACAATGGTGACACCTTGAAAAAATGACATGAAGCAGATGGGTCAAAATACCTGACCAGTACTTGATGTTTATGCAGAAATCTCTTCTCAAATAATACTTTTTTTGAATTGTGCATATACACTGACCAGGCATAAGTTTATGGTTAAGTGAATAACACTGATTATATCTTCACAATTGTAGAATTATGGGGACAGTGGCAAACTTGTGACAGGCTCATAGGAGGCCAAGGCTAGGGCAATAATGCATGTGGGGAGTGAAGACTGGCATGTGTGTTCCGATTCAACTGTTACTGAAGAAGTTTAGAAAAAATGTTTACGGACCGGTGTCACACACCGGTGTAACTACTGAAGACATGAGAATATAAAACCACAGCAAAAGAATAATGTGGGTTCATAAAACTTTATTGCTTTCTTAATCTAAGTTTGTCCAAAGCTATGTATAAAATCTTATCAGTTACACAGGCAATTCCAGGACTAGCAAACACTGTCTTTTCATTACACAGTTTACCAGTTGCTTTTTCCCTTATTTACTTACAATGCCATGCTAGATTTAAAATCAAATTAAACATTTAAGCACTTTGTGTATCAGTAAGAATTAATCTATCTCAGTCTGGACTTTTCTCCTGTCTGTGTCATGTATTAACTATATCAATTGATGTCCTTGGTTTACCTGTTTCAATTACTCCATAAGAATAAATACTTTGCAAGGTCTTTTAGTATGGATGTGAAACTTCTGAATGTTTTTCAAAATTGAGTGAGTGAGTGAGTGAGTGAGTGAGTTACCTGTCCAACCATAAACGGAAATATCACTGTTAGGAAAGTGATATTCAAATTACCCGGGATTCTGTATCTCCTTGGACTGAATGAGCAAATTAATAATTTATAAATATTTCAACACATTTAGAAATGTTTCCCAAGATGAACTGAAGCCACTTGCTTAATTAATTGTTCAAAGGGACAGCAATGATTCAACAGAAGTCTCCATGGATCAACTGGCATATTGAGTGCCCAGTGCGGTTGTTTGAGCATGTAGGCAGTAAAAATGCACTATGAATATAAAACCCATTAAGATAAATTAATATACTTGCCTTTTATTGATATTTCATCCATTAATACAAACATGTACCGATCCAAAGTTGTTATGCATTTTTTAAATTTAGTTCATACATTTTATTTAATTTATACATTCAAAGATGGGTCTTTAC
>JAYDZG010000002.1:10731977-10743537 GCA_034509265.1 Microcambeva bendego
GTTCAAAGCCTGAAATGAAAGCTGAAATGGTCTGGGTGTCATTGAGGTCTACAAAATCCAATTTGTCAAGGCAGCAAAAACAGTTAAACCATCATTCTGGGTCATTCACAGATCCGGTCCTGAATGTTAAGTATATACAGTGTTTACTGTACCAAATAGTAATGTTCAGAGGTGATTACACAGCCCATCAGTATCAGTCAACTCTTGACCCCAAGTTAGACCATTCATGGAAGTACCTTTCTGAGAATATCACACACAATATAACAGATAATATTCTGTCTTTTAGTCTTGGTCCTAAAACATGTCTTGCTAAAGCCATTTCATCTTGATAAGGTGGGAACTAAATAATTATAGCAGTTTTTGGGCAGATCACAGAAACACCAATTTTTTAATTACATCCCCAAACAATGACATAGCCATTTGGAAATGAATAATACAAGTTCAAAAAGATGGAGATAGACAACTGCAAAATCAGCACATTGACAGAGACAATGAAAACCCCACTGGGACAAAGAGATAAGAACAAAAATCCAACAGAAACACTGAAGCTATTCTTCTAAGTGAGGACACTTGACATCATTATTGTACAGATCTGTCAGATTATACCTCACCTACTCCAAAACACTAGAAAATTGACAAGCAGAGGTGAAACCACAAGCAAAAATGACCATGAAATACATTCATTTTAAATTGACATCAATGGAAGCTTGCTCAGCCAGTCAATAAGCCGAGGTTATTAGAGGTTATAAATGGGGTAAATTGCTTTAAAAGGCTTACCTTACACTGACTCTGTACTCCACTCTCTCCACAATGATGGTAGCAGTGTGCAAAAGAGAGAAATTTGTCCTGTGCAGTTAACGTACAGTCTATTCAGGACTTTCTGAATGGTCACCTTAGTCTTTGTATGAAATTAGCTCAGCAGATACAATGATCATCTGCAATTCATGCTGCTTTCATTCATTCTTGCTTCAAGGGCTTAACCAGACCAGAAAATTATAGCTACATAATCTGCTGTGCTAGTATTAAAAGTGAATGTTATTACTGCTTCTCAACAATTTTCTGCCAGAACATCCTGGCATCATACACCCAAAATGACTATTATTAAATAAATGATTAAAAGCTTCATTTATACCCATAGCAGATTCAACATAATCATAAAAATGATAGTCTCGTGGTACTGTTCAAGGCACGATTTGTTTCATAATTAGAATATTGTATTGCATGTGTAGATACTACCCTGGCTTGTTTTAACTTGACCCCAGATTCATTCCTGCATCCCAAAAAACTAAAAAATAACAAAGCATGAACAAAGTAAAACATTACTTCGACAAAAAACAAAACAGTAAAATGAAAACAACAGAAGAAAAAATTAGGATACATGTAATGAAACAATTAAAACTGGTTGTCAGAATGCACGAGCTCAACCCCAACAGCTTAAAAAAATATGGAAAATACAAATTAAAAACTGCAGTGTTAATTTATCTCACTTAAGTTATTGCAGACAGTTGTTCATTTCATTGTTCTGCATTTCAGGCCTGCAACACATTCCAATTGTTTTATTACTGTCACAACTTTTACTGATTTGGGGTTGTACATCATGAAGCTCCTAAGAAGACAAAATATATCCTGGCATCATACATCAGCGGCAAACTGGACCAGAACAAACCTGGTGTTGTGCTCCCCTCTGGTTCTGTAATAAACCTTGCCCCGGGGAACTCCATTTACCAGGGTACCTTAGGGACTCACATGACCAATCACATGCAGCTAGCACCCTATCCAAGATCGGCTTCACCTAATTACTGATTACTGAAGAATAGCTGGTAATCGTGTAAGAACAAAACTATGATAAAAAGAAACACATCTGATAATGCAGTATATTTTACCACCACTGATGAGCCTAACAAATGCAGTTTTGCAATTGTACCCTTGGATGTGGTTGCCAGTGTTTATCTTTATAATGCTCCAGACATTTTTAATATAGAGTTGTCACTACTGAAGGCATGGATCAAGGAATCTTGTGAGCATTAGAGTGGTTTTACAGTAGTTGTCTTAGTATTGTTTTAATTTAATACAGATTAAAATTACACAAGTAATAAACACAAGACAAGTAGCTTTTCTCTGACAAATCACAAACCTTTCCGGATTTTACAAGGACATACATTACCCTTTAACATTTAAAGATTAAACAATAAAACATTAAACACTCTACAAAATCCATTTTCACTTTACAATTTACTATTACAATTTTGCAAGAGGCTTGGACATGACCCTAGTTAAAAGGATGGGGGACATAAATGTTTCATCACAAAGAGACTTGCAATCACAACAAATCCCAATGGTACATGCTACCCACTTAAGAGAATTACATAAATGCTGTAAAAACATTTCAGCACGAAGGGGCAAAATGTGCAGCAAAAAGGAGTTCAGGACCTAAAATGGAATACTCATTTTAATGTATTGGACTGAACGAAGCCCTGCATTTGCATGTACCTCATATGTATGGTGATTAACCAAGGCAAATAACTGAAAAACAAATATAAAAAGTACACAACCATAGAGGAAAGTATGAAGAAGAAGGAGAAAAAAAGGGTCTGGAGGTGCATGCGGCTCTTCAGCCTCCTTGTTGCAGCTCAACCAAGGGAAGGAAACTGCAGCAAAGTTAGTTTCATTTCCAACATTCATTTGACAATCTTTTATCTTATGATTATCTCTATTTATTATTAAATGTGTAATTTATAGGCAAACACATGTACCCATTGTACTTCTGTTTGTTTTATTCATACAGTTGATTCTGTTTAAAAAAATTAACACTTTAAAAAGTTTATAACCTGTGCTAAGTTTTGCGGCTCCAGACTATCTTTCTTTAGTGTAAGAGGGGGCAAAATGGCAGTTTTTATAATAAAGGTTGCCAACCTCTGCATTAGATATTGGTCCAGTATGTTATTACTTGTGCTCACAGTAAAAAAAAATTAAAATAGAGAAAAATAAGGGGTGGCTATTTAAAAAGTGCCCACGTTCAGTATGGATCCATCCATTGAATGCTGACCACCTCAGGGGGCAGCTCAACCATCCAGGGAGGTTATATTATAATGGCTAAAAGGTGCCACAGAATTTGTTATGTTCCACAGAAAGAAAGAAAAAGATTTGCAGGAATAAAAGCTTTGGCCTTGTCAGTTTAAGTAAATACAAAATATAGCTCAATGCAACCCCCCCCCCCCCCCCACACACACACACACACACACACACACATGGTGTCCCTAGTCGGAAATGCATATTTAAAATTGAATTTTGTTTCATTGGAATAGTAAACAATAACATATAATAAACATACAGTTAGTTATACTTAGTGATATTTCCTATGATTTCAGTCTGTAGCGGCACCCTGTACTCAAGGCCACTTATAAAAAAATCTGTATGGGCAGAGTGTGTGGGCACATTACAGTAAGTTTGTGTTTGTGAACTATATACTGTACAGTTTGTATGTCCCCTTTGCTGCTGGTGTTTCTGTGGTGTTTCGCCTGCTTCCACAGCAGATCATGATCTATATGATTGATCTGACATAGTTTTTATGCTGGATGCTCTTCCTTACACAACCTTCCCTATTTATCCAATGCACTAGTTTATGCATTCTAGTGGCTAGGCACCTAAAGGACAAATTAGAGTCTCCCAGTAACCTTGCTGCATGTCTCTGGACTGTGGGAGAAAAATGGAGCACCCAGAGGAATACCCCATGGCCAAGAGGAGAACATGCAAAGTTCACACAGAAAATGCCTGGACCCAGGACCTTCTTGCTGTAAGGTGTCAGAGCTTCTTACTATATTATAGTGTGTGTTATTGGTTGTTGGTAGGTAGGTGCAGCAAATAGAGTGGGTGGTACACAACAGCTTAGGACCTAATGACCTAGGCTTGTTTCTTTCCACCTCTAATTTGATCTAAATGTTTTACTTGTTTAGTGAATGTCAGTTTGTGAATGTATGTTGCTCTGTGACAGAAGTCCTGTGCAGAGAGTATTCCTACTTCACACCAATTTTTCTGAGTAGCATTGGATATATAGATAAATGAATAAATAATCTTAGTTTACAATCTGGGAGTTTGAAATGTGTCTTTTTTTAAAGAAACACTACAACTCCCACAAATGCACTGTGATGACTAGATTTTCGTCAAAAGAACTATACAAATCAAAATCAACCATCCCATACTTTTAACCTATTTCATTTTTCATTTATTAATCTAATTGTTTATTCAGTGGCACATCAACATTAAAACCTTATATTTCTTAGAGAGAGAGAGCGAGAGAGAGAGAGAGAGACATCAATAATTCACTCTAACTGAATCCTGCATGTTTTAATTCAATTTATCAGGCCACAATAAGACCACCTATGATCATTTACAGCACTGACCTTGGTCTTGAATGTCAGGGATAATATAATTGCTATTTGGTTACGCAAATAATGAATAAGACGCACCTCCAATGTGTTGCCATGGACACAAATCAGGTTTGATTTAAATGTAATGAGGTAACATCAAACAAGAAATGTCAAAGACTTTGAATGCAGCACATCAAGAAATAAGCAATTAAACATATTCTGCATAGCATCAGGTTTTATATGGATGTGATACAAGAGATGCATTCACAGGGTTTTATTTAGAGTTTGTCAGAAATTTTCTTTCGTTGCTTTGAAAGTGTAATTTCTGCAAAATATTTCTGCAAGAAGGAAAACTTTACCTTTTAATATGTTTATGTACACCGATCATTATGACATTCTCACAAATATTGTGTTGGCCCCCCTTTTGCTGCCAAAACAGCCCTGAAACCTTTCTATCAGAACCAGCATTAACTTTTCAGCTATTTTCAGCTCATCTGATGGACACAGGGAACAGCCTTCACTCCCCATGTGGATCAATGAGCCATGACCATGCCACAGGTTTACCACTGTTTCTATGTTGGACCTCTTTTGAAGCCACTCCTTTGTTATCTTGGCTGTGTGCTTAGGGCCATTGTGCTGCTGGAAAGTGAACCTTCGCCCCAGTCTGAGGTCCAGAGCGCTCTGGAGCCGGTTGGATGTCTCTGTTTAATGGTGCATTTATCGTTCCCTCGACCCTGACGAGTCTCCTAGTCCATGCGGCCAAAAAACAACCCACAGCATGATGCGGCAACCACCTCACGGTCCTTCTACCCCATTCACTCAGATTGGCTGGGCGTCCTGCTCTAAAAAGAGACCTGGTGGTTCCAAGCATCTTCCTTTTACAGATGATTGAGGCCACTGTGCTTATTGGGACCTTCAATGCCGCAGAAAGTTTTCTTTACCATTTTCCAAATATGTGCCTTGATACAATCCTGTCAGATAAAGTGAAGTGCTGTGAATACTTTCGGGATGCCCTGTATACAAACATATTAGGTGCAAAATAATTAATAGATAGTACAATATATAAAGGTGGGTCTCCAAAGGCAGAGAATTATTTTACTAATGGGACTAGGGACAATGATTAGGCCTAATAAATCACATCATGTAGCTTACTAATTATAGCTGATTGCTTTCAAGCATGGCTGCTCCTCTTGCCCCTGACTTGTGGAAATTTTATATTGCCTAAAGTTTAATTATTTTTATGTATCATGCATTTATTTTCATTCCAATTCTTGACTCACACTGTAAAACATGCCACTAAGCAAAACAAATAGCCACAATAGGGACAATGTCAGGGCATTACATACTTCATCAGTCCAGAACAATTTTCTACTGCTGGTACATTTCCAGGGCAACCATATGTGAACAAGAGGTGGTTTGCAGCCACTACATTGTAAGTCAAAATGTCTATGTTAAATATATGCATTTTTAAAATAAATTTATAAAAATAATTTATTGTCTATTTTGCCCATGGTTTATCATATTTAGGGTCATGGTGGAGACAATTCCACAACTCTGCATGTGGGCAAAATGCATAAAACCCCACAGAAAGGTCTATTAGTCTACCAGTCTATCAAAGGGCACACTTCCAATTTAACTTGATGACATAGTCTTTGGACTGTGGAAAAAAACAGTTCCCATGGGAAACCCACACAGACACAAGGAGAGTATGCAAACTCCACAGAGAAAATACATCTTCTTTCTGTTAAGTGACAGCGCTATGCACCCAGCCACTGCCGAAAATAGAGAGGAAAACCAAAAATAGCTATTAGATTTGTATTAGAGTACAAACGTGATGAGATCATGTTGAATTTTTGGGCATTACACACCTTGACAGCAGGAATAGTATAATTTCAGTAATTAAGGCACTGCAGTTATTTTGAATGCATTTTTAAGATTCCAAAGAGAACAGTACACTGCATAAAGAATACCACTTCAGCTTGGTAAACAAAACTTAGTAAATATATCCTATTTTTGATCTGTCACTGTTTTTTCAAGGGTTAGGGTTAGGGTTTTGGATCAGGGCTAGGGGTAAGGGTTAGGGTTAGGGTTAGGGTTAGGGTTAGTGGTTAGGGTTAGGGTTACAGTGCATTGGAAGTACAGTGCTTTTACAGTGCATGCTATTTGCTCAACCAAAACATTTTTATGTGATACATCAACATGGTACAATATTGTAATAAATGCAGCACAAAGAAAGGCAACGATGTAGAAAAGTGAGCCAATTTGTATTTAAAAAAAAGTTTAACTACATAGAGTTAAAAGGTGTGGAAGATCCTGCATATATAAATGGCTGCATATTTCTGGTGTGATCTGCTTGGTCAGGTGCTTGGTCTTGTCTGAGGCAGGAATGGCTGGACTAGAGTCTTATGCATATTCAGTAACTGACCACAGGAATCAGCCACTGTCTGGTAAAAAAGAATGTCTGAGTGTCAATAGAAGTTGGTGCAAGCCCAGGGCCTTTCTTGGTTAATGTGGATGTTGTGAATGTAGCATGGTTGTGGAAAAGTTCAGTGAGGAATTAGAATAGTTTGAAAGAAAATTATTATTACATTATGTTTTTGTTTTTTTCATGTAAATGTAATATCCAGTCATGAAAAGTAATTGACCTACTTGCCCTCCAGAGAACTTACCTCATTATTAGAAGCCACACCTGTTTTCTATTACCATGCCTGCAGAAATAACATCTACAAATCTGACAGTGAATAGTTGTGTTTTCTTTTCTGCCCTTTTATTTCTATTTTCTGAATTGGACTTTTGCACTCACTTATATGATTTGCATTTGTCTTAATGTGGTTTCTGTTCTGTGGACTATTATTGGATTTTTTTGTTTATTAAACCTTGTGACCTTTAATAATTGCCCAGTGTGATCTGTTACGCAGTCTTACCTTACCTCTATCAGAAAATAATTGTCAAACTTAAATTATGAGCTTTTTCAGTTTTATTTCCGTTGGCTAAAGAAGTGTTGTCAACTTATTTTATTTATTTTCCAATTCTATCCCTACTTTATTCATTCCCAATTACCCTGATTGCATTAGGCTTTCCTCTACCAATACTACCCTCCACTCCTTATAAAGGAGAGCTGCTCTTGACACCTCCCCTCAGACATGTGTGCAATTTCGACTGCATCTTTTCACCTGCCCGAAGTGATCCAGATGTGGATCAACCATTTTTCGTTTATGTAGATGCCCAGCATGCCGGATGGAAGAGCCGAGAATCAATTAAACAAAATAAATATTAAATCAAAATAAGTGGCAGAAATATTGTAAAATTCCCAATTACAAGGTAAAATGCTTTCCTATCAGGGGTCACCACAGCGATTCGGAATCCCCATCCCGCCCCACCTGGGGATCAAACATAGCTGCTGTGAAATGACAGTGTTACCCGAAACCCAGACAGAGTTGATGAAGAACCTTTGTTGTCTGAAATAAGGATTACTAGAGCCTGAAGACATCTTCACATCACTGCATTTCTCACTAGTCGTTTCCAACTCTATTTTTATTTAAACAGGGAATTTAAACTGGACTAATCAATAATGTTTTATCTCTCTACTCCTAAGCAGAACACCTTTGAGTATTGAGACATACATCCTTTAATTAAAATTAGACCCAGAGAGCCTTTATTGGAGAAGAAAAACAACGTCTAATTGGGAAGTGATGCACCATTTTAATTGGACAACAGAGTTTATTGCTTGCTGTCTCCAACAGAGAAAAGATTTGAAAACATCATTAGGTGTCTTCATTATTCACGGGATTCCTCCAGCAATTGATCATGAATGATTAGTGGTAGACACTTGCACCGGTGGCTGGAATGCAATAGGATCTCTGAGACCTAATCAATGGAGACATGTACACCTATGGAATTGCTCATATGCAAGCAATAAGAACATGTCTTTTTGCTAAATGTGTGAGGGTGTCTGTGTGTAAATAATCTTTATATTTATGTTCACAAGAAGACCTGGTTTGCAGGTCGGCAGTATTGGTCAGTTAATGTCTTTAATTAAAAAAAAACTTAGCTTAATCAATATCATGATAATTTGCAGGCCATAGCTGGGCTGGGCTGGGCTTGTTTAATTGGTGTCTCAGCTTGTTATAACTATTGTTGAGCTAATTGTGCTGCTTGTCCAGCTGTTCTTCCAGCTTGACCATGTAGAACCAGCCTATTAAAAACATCAAAGCAGACTGACCAGCAATGGCTAATTACCAGGTAAAGTCGACTTGATTCAGAAGTCACATGCTTAGTGAAATGAAATCTAAGATCTGTCAGTATATACACACCTTTTCTGAAAGGCTTCAGAGGCTGCAACACCATTAAGCAAGAAGCATCACTAACCAAACAACACCATGAAGACCAAGGAAATCTCCAAACAAGTCAGGAACAAAGTTGTAGAGAAGTACAAGTCAGGGTTGGGTTACAAAAAATATCCAAATCTCAGCTGATCCCCCGGAGCACCATAAAATCCCTTATCATCAAATGGAAAGAATATGGTACCACAACAAACCTGCCAAGAGAGGGCCGCCCACAAAAACTCTCAGACCAGGCAAGGAGCGCATTAATCAGAGAGACAGCATAGAGACCAAAGGTAACCCTGAAGGATCTGAGTTCCCAAGCAGAGACTGGAGTACCTGTCCTTATGACCACAAAAAGCCTTTATGGACGAGTGGCCAGAAAAAAGCCTTTACTTACAGACAAAAATAGAAAGGCTCATTTTGAGTTTGCCAAAAGGCATTTGGGAGACTCCCCAAATGTATAGAGGAAGGTGCTCTGGTAAGATGGGACCAACATTTTTCGGCTACCAAGGAAAACACTATGTCTGGCACAAAACCAACACCCCCAAAAACACCATCCAGTGAAACATGGTGGTAGCAACATCATGCTGTGGGGATGTTTTTCAGCAGCAGGGACTGAGAAACTGGTCCGAGTCGAGGGGAAGATGGACGGTGCTAAATGTTTCGGTTTGTCAGTGATTTGAGACTGGGACGGAGGTTCACCTTCCAACAGGACAATGACCCAAAGCATACTGCTAAAGCAACACTCAAGTGGTTTAAGGGGAAACATGTAAATGTATTGGAATGGCCTAGTCAAAGCCCAGACCGTAATCCAATTTAATCTGTGTTCAGTCTTGCAGATTGCTGTTCACCAGCAGAAACCATCTAACTAGAAGGAGCTGGAGCAGTTTTGCCTTGAGGAATGGGCAAAAATCCCATTGGCAAGAGGTGGCAACCTCATAGAGACTTATCCAAAGAGACCTGCAGCTTTAATTTAATACAGTAATAATTGTTGCAAAAGGTGGCTCTACAAAGTACTGACTTTAGGGGGGTGAATAGTTATACACACTGAATTTTTCTGTTATTTTATCATATTTGTTGTCTGCTTCACAATAAAAAAGAAATCAAATGTTTAAAGTTGTAGACATTTGTGCAGATGAAATGATGCAAACCCTCAAATAATCCATTTTAATTCCAGGGTGTGAGGTAACAAAATACAAAAAAGGTCAAGGGGGTGAATACTTTTGCAAGGCACTGTATACAGTAATTAATGCAAGGTTGTTTTCATTGGTATAAGAAGGGTAAATCCTCTTTCTCTTCTTTTGGGTGCTCCTGTTAGGGGTTTCCACAGTGGATCATGGCAGTGCAATGCAAAACATTCTGTATCTTGGCTAGGTACATGGACAATGAAGTGTCTCCAATTAACCTGTCTCCATGTTTTTTAACTGTGGGTGGAAGTACCTGGTGGAACATGCAAACTCCAGACAAAAAGAACCTTGATCAACCCACCTGGGGCTCGAACTCAGGACCTTGCTGTGAGGCGACAGTGCTATCCACTAAGGTACCAGGCTGCCCATAAGTAAGTTAAATATAGTAATAATGTAAATGTGTACAGTCAAATGTTTTCACTAATTATGCTTATTTAGCAAAATTTATGTTAATATCTATGTTACAAAATTAGCTAATACTATTGTTCTTAATAATTTAGCATCAAAACCAATGGGAAATTATATATTGCCATAAAAAAAAGTAGAGTATATTTGTGGTTTCCTTGAAACTATTATTGACACCCCACTTAGGTTACTGTAGATCAGCCAGTTTACAGTCAAACATCTTACAAACAATACTGCATCATAGCTACTTTTGGGGGCTGCCATAGCTTTTGAAAGGCCAGACCAAACCACAGACAAGACACCCATCAATCACAGTGAATCATTTGTTCAGTCACTCACACTAGGACAGCTTGGAGAAGTCTGTCTGGCGTGTAACGTGTAAGAGAGCAAGGCAAGAATGTGCCAAACTACTCAAGCAAGATGTCAGGATAGACCCCCAGACAGACCCCCATCCTCCATTAAAATGTATGTTTACTAAATTTGAAGCATAATTAGATAAAGTAGACAAGCCATGGAAATGTTCTGCAGAAATGGCATTGGTCCAGTCCATTAAGAAGCAAGGTAAACATCTTTCTCTCAATCTGCAATCCGTCCATGCTTATTTTCCCCATTTTAGCTAGTAAAAGACATTTGGGGTATTTATAACATGAGTAGTTTTTTAATGCTCCCAGCATTGTGTTCTTTTTGTTGGGATTCTTGAGGCTCTGCCGAGGTAATGAGATCTGCTGCACATTATTGCACATGCTGTAAGGCCTCGGTATTAAATCAAGATTTCGAGTACACATAAAGCGAAAAATCTAATTGGCAAAATGAAAACACAGATGGCTCAGTAAATCTTTTGGGAAACTTATTGTGAAACTGAGAATCTTTAAGGAGGCTTCGGGATCTGAAAGTGCGAATCGCATTCTGCTGACATAGTTTGCAAATCTTTAATAACTTTTTTTAATCATGATTTTTTAGTTCATGCTAATTAATGGAGTTTTATCAATGCCGTCTGAGGGATGGAAGACCACATGCGTTCTGCTTAAGCTTAGACCTTATGCATTTCCAATTTGTCTTAAACGTTTGCATTATTTTCCAAAATAGTCTACAATAAAATTAAGTAAAAGTAAGTAAATTATTCATAAAGTGCATGTACACTGGGCGGCACGGTGGCTTAGTGGGTAGCACTGTCGCCTCACAGCAAGAAGGTCTCTGGTTAGATGACCGGGTGGGGCGATCTAGCTCCTTTCTGTGTGGAGTTTGCATGTTCTCTCCATGTCCGCGTGGGTTTCCT
>JAYDZG010000002.1:10902870-10916045 GCA_034509265.1 Microcambeva bendego
TGTGAATTTCTAAAACCATGGAAAGAAGTCAGGGAAGGAGGCCGGCTAGTGCAGCATCTGGTTTTGCATTTTATTTAAAAATGCAGGACGTCAATAGAAAAGATCATGTCCTGAAGGCAGCATTTAGTGCTCAGAAATTGCAATGTACTTTACTGCATTAATGCTGCTGTTACACTTTTCCAAGGACACTCCCACAGCCCTGGACCATGACATCCCTGGCTTTTGGACTTGTTGCTGATAATAGTCTGGATGTAACTTTACAACATCTTTGGTCCATATAGCACATTGTGTCCATTTCTTAAAAAAAAAGATCTGTGGGTGTATGTATCAAGTGTCAGAATCACTCCTAAGAGCTCTGCTAAGAGTAGACCTATGAGTAAAAAAAATCTTTGCTGAAAGTTGCACTTAAAAGTTAGTTATCAAGGATATTACTCACACCTTTAGTGAGATGTAGGACTGAATCTTCAAGTGTCGGTCTCAGAGCTGAACTATGCAGGGTTGCCAGATTGCAACCATAATGTTTAAAATCTGCCAAAAATAATGAAAACCAGCCCAAAACAATGCAGGAAAAGCAGATGTTGGTTACCATTTCACCCACCAAAATGTGTTTTCCCTCGCCAATGTCAAACAAAATCCGCCCATTTGGCGGAAAACCGTGCAATCTGGCAACACTGGTCGTATGTGTCGTAAACGGAATTTTAGGTGACGTCACTTGCAAATCCATAGAAATGAAGATAAAGATTAATAAATATTAATGAATAAAGACAAATTGACATAAAATGAAATAAATGTTATATTACTTTATATTTAAGTTAGGGTGGCACATTGGCTTATTGGGTAGCACTTTCACTCAAAGTAAGAAGGTCCTGAGTTTGATTCCCAGATGAGGTGGTCCAGGTCCTTTCTGTGAGGAGTTTGCATGTTCTACCCATTTCCACGTGGGTTTCCTCCGGGTGCTTCGGTTTTCATTGATGCTTGTGACACACTCAAAAAAGGCAATTACAGAGGCCATTTCTGTTTATTACTAGACTTAGTTGGACCCAATTTCTCACAATAACAGGACATTAAAACACAGTATAAAGAAGAACTTGTTATTTCTCTTAATTATTTTCGAAAGGCAAAAACTGAAAGTTTTTAAAAAAAATGAAATTCTTGTATAATATTTGACGGACCACAACACATTTCTATAATGTAGTAAATCCACACCAGATGTGTGTGTGTGAGAGAGAGGCAGAGCATGCATACAACAGAAATCATCCAGCTGCTGATTCAGTAAATCTGAAATGTGTGTGTGTGTGTGTGTGTTACACTACCTGTGTGTGGCAGCTTGTTGGCTGTGTGCATTTTGTTGTCTAAATCCCGTTGATACCACGTCTCTTTGTGGCCTTGTGCTGTAGCGCCAGCCAGAGAGCTGAGTGCTGAATTCTGCCATGGTGCTTTACTATAGACCAGATGACGTGTACATTTTTTCTCTGCTGTCTCTTTGTTCTAAATATTGTATTTGCTCTACACTCAATCCCACTGCTACATGCACATTGACACAAAAGAAAATGCTCCAAATCCAGCACTATATGTGTACATTTATCAAAGGGGCTTCACATTGGAACTAAGGGTTTGGCAGTTTTTGCAGAAAACGTTGTTTAATCACAGAGCAATAAAAAAACAGATCCTGGTGTAGTTGAATAAACTATTAGGTCCATAATTCAGTGAGAAAATACATTTTAGAGAATTTTTAATAATCTGACTAGCTTTTTTAATGATACTGATATTGGCGGTAAATGTAAAGAAATATATACATACATTTAGGTTTTAATGAAGTTAACCTGATAGCTGACCACAGCTTACTCTATCACCAAGTGCGCACATATTTGTGGAGACCCAACACGCAAACTTGATATCCCAAATTGTAGCTATCAATATAACACTAATTTACAAAGTTTTTTCTTTTAGACCCTCATTTGTTCTAAACAATTTTCTCAGACCCCCTTGCGATGATATTAACCAGACACATTCTGAAGGATGACAAAAAGTATTGTATTCTTAAGAAATTAATTAACTCATGGGAAATTAAATGAAGCCGTAATTAAGGAAAAATCTTGCCATTTTCTGATTTTGGATAAAGAAGTAGGTTGTATATCTGGTGGTGGGGGTGTTTGGCACATGTACTGTAGGTTATATGTATGGTAGATGATTTTCCCCCTCACGTGATTATTTTTACTCATTTGTCTTACAAAATGTAACGGGGCACCACACCTAAAGCCTATTAAAACATTTAAGAACACTAATATAAGGCACTAATCCTGACTATAATGTCTGTCATCTAGTTGGCATTCCAGTTAATCAAATCGATGTTAAATACAAGCTCTGTTCAAGCAAATGTACATTTTCCAAATGCTGTTTTCACACCTAACCACAAAAGCTTCCAAATGCATACATCTTTCAGAGTCATAGTAAAAGATCTAGGATTCTTCTCCATATGTCTGAAGTGGACCATGTAGCATTACAGATGGAGCCACATTGATATATTTGCAAATATTGAGGTTTATAATGTATTTAGACACACAGGTCAAATAAATAAAACACACTTTTAAACTAAGAAATGACATTTAAATCACATTAATTACTAATTGAGACTGTCCAAGTTCAGTAGTGGGATTTTCCGCTGCACACCCGTGCCGAGAGTCTGAACTTCACGGTTTTAATCTTGGTGTTTTCGGTTGTCTGGGTGCCACCCTGGCCACTAGGATGCACAAACCTAGTGTGATGTATTGCCAGTCCCAAGCCCAGACAAAAGTGTTGCGTCAAGAAAGGTTGTGCTAAATCAATGAAGTGTGGTGACGCCACAATCGAACTGGACTAAGGCATTGGAAAAAAATATAAAATTATAAATTGAGACTATTGAATTTTAGTGACATTAAATAACTGGTAAAATGATTATATTTATGGTTAGAATTGGCTCTTTTGTGCCTGTAGTTAAACACCCTAGAGGTTGGAATGCATGTTGAGAGCTCAGTTATTGTAATTAAATATATTTTTGTGGTACATTTGTTTTGGAGAGAAAATACAACTTCACAAAATCTCTATTTTGACAGAATAACAAACTGTGCCTTTTATAATGTGTTTTGTGGTTTTGATTCTGTATACTTATTAATTAGTTTTTATCTACTCTTTGCCCAGTGGACACTTAGTAAAGTAAAAGATGTAGACAAATATCCAGGCTACTGCTTAAGCACTCTCCAGCCACCAGTTTTTAAGAGGGAAGAACAATGTTGTCAAGTAACAGTTCTGAATTCTATGCACTGGTCAGCTAAAGCAGCTGACCATCTTGACACCGGCCCCCAGAGAGCTCCTTAGAGAGTGTGTGGATGTGTGTGTGTCTGAAATCCTGATACACAGACTGAGACGTACACACACTATCTCAATCCTCCAGCCTCCGGGCAGCCCAATGGTCACACTCTGCCCATAATAATGCTTCCTACCTGACTCATTCAAACTGACTTGGCCAAAGTTTTCAAATAAAACCGGATGTAGACTTGTCTGACTCCTTGATTTAAAGAAGAATGTTCAACTATACCAGTTTAATGACATACCAATCCTCTTCAATCAGCTCTTTCTTTTAGCTCTAAAAATGACTAACAAAGCCAACATGACCTCCTACACAGCTCCCTTTATTAATCTAGATAATCACTTGAAGCTGGCACCAAACCAAGCCACCCTATGGGGAAGAAGGCAGATAGAAGGTTGACATCATTTGACATTTGCTTAGAACACCTGCAGAAATACTAAAATCTCCTACTGTGTATGTAAAATGTAAAAAATAATTATCTAAGTGTCCTTGTTCAGACTGTGAATTGGAATACTTGCCTGGCTTGCTCAGAAATGAAATATGTAACAGTAATGTGCAGTGGGTTACTAGTATGGTACTGAATGAGGTACAGCTTTTAAAATTACATTTACATTTTCCATGCTCCACACCAGCACTGATGAGTACTGATGGGCAAGAGGTAGCAACTCTTTGAAGCCCTTCAAGACCTTAGAAAGCAATAATATGCTTCTGTGGAATATTTAGCCACATGAGCTTGATGTAATGTTGATGAAAAATGTAATGTAGTATCCTTCAATAAAGCAACCTCAAATTGTAATACACAAAGAGCAATAATGATATCAATTCTATGCAAAAACACCCCAAGCATTGGAAATATATATTGTGGTCAGCTGAGTCCATGTTTCAGATTGATATTTTTAAAAAGTAGAGTTCTGAGGAGAAACAGAACCATCCAGTCTGTTATAAGGGAAAGAAACATTAGTGCATTAGTGCGCACAGTCTGCCTGACAAACATATTAGTGGAAGTAACATTAACATGGAGGAATATATTAGTATTTTAGAGAGACATATGCTTCGCATATTTTCCCAGAAAACCAGATAATACTTTGCCTTATCATGTATATGCTTTGGCAGCACAGCTTTATAGACACAGAATTCCTGTGCTTGACTGAACTTATTCAGTCTTATTGAAAATGTATGGTACATCACTAAAAAAGAATCTGACAGCTACAGACTGTTGAGCAGCTGAAGTCTCAAATCAAGCAAAAACTAAAAACTTGCAAACCCACAACAATTTAGTGTGCTTAGTTCAAACCAATGAAAATAGGATTCATAGGAATGGTGGTTCTCTGTCCCAACTCTTAGTGTTGAAAGTATTAATTCTATTTTAGTTTATATTTACAGTAAACCGTTATGAATCTGTTTTCTTTTACTTTTGTCATATACACATATTTAAAGCTTTTCCTGATACAACCTATTCCTATTGTTATCTAGGCTTGGGACCAGTACTGACTTAACAAATGAATCCACTGAAAACAGTGAGCACAGAGCAGACAGACACCCTGGTCAATCCATTATAGGACAAACCAAAGTTACAAAACTATTTCTTTCTGCCCATTTGGTGGGTTTCAAGGACAACCACAAAGGTTTCAGAGAAAGCCAGCAAGCTAATAAATGCCTCTTCTGCGGGAATTCAAATGGGACAGTGGGATAATCCGCTAACACACCAGGCACGAGTATCAGCGCTGAGATTCAAAACAGGGAGTCCAGAATCCCGGCTCTGCTACCTGTTACCTAGGCATCCTCATGCAGGCATAATTAGCTAATCCCTGCAGCAGACAAATCTGGCTTCAAATCTGCTGGATGTGAAAAGACTAAAGGTGTGGGGTTATATATCAATGCTTTATAAGGACCTTGGTTGACACCTGCACAGAAAGTGGAGTAGTCTTGGGCAGGGCTCAAACACAAAGCTGACTTCATGCAAAAATCCAAAATCCAACATAATATGGGTGATTGATAAAAAAGTGATTGATAAAACACACATCGGAGGGAGTGTGTCATGAGAATTTTGACAGGGTCCCCCACCAGTGGATTGGCTACACATAATTTGGAGAAAAAGGCATTTTACACAGACCAACAGTGGATTATTTCAGAAAGCGTCCACACAGATGACCAAACTGCTCTTTCTGCATTCAGTAACTGTATGTCAGTGCCTTAACTGAATTGGATGTGTCATTGTTGCAAAAATAAAATTGCCCACTTAACCTTGCCTCCCTCGACACAGTCAACTGGCCTTTTCTTCCACCTTGACTTGAACTTAATAGCTTTTTAGACTGCTATGCCACTCTTAAAATGAAGTGGCTTATTGAAACCTCAACAGAATTTAATTCTGAATATCCCAGCAGTGTGCTCAACCTGGATTGTGGCACCTATTTACAATTCTAATGTTTAGGGTGAGATGTTGAAAATGAATGCATCAAAGATTAAGCTAAGTACAGTTCATCGTTTGTGATTGTTTTCTATGTTGTTTTCAGCTACTCTAAGCACTCTGAGACAGGGGTTGCAAGGGAACCCAAAGGAATGTGCCAAAGCAAGCGGGTGAGGAGGGTGTGTAATTCTTCCAACTGCCCTCCAATAGTTTTTCACTGTAGATTGCTGTCTTTGTCACAAGCACTGTAGCCTCCAAACTTGCAATGTGTGGGGTAAGAGTGTGGAGATACAAGCAAGTACCAGCCAATCTACTTTATATACAGTAACATAAATGCTTGTACTTTTTAATGTACATTTTTCACTAGAGCTTATATAAGACCAAGCTTCAAAAGTCCTCAAATAAACCCACTTAACATCAGTCTATGATCTGTTCTAATGTATTTCCAATCAGCATATTGCTTTCTGATAAGTTGGATGTTACCCATGGCAGTTTAGAATGTCGTTTACCGGCTACTTCTTTACACTTGTCAATAGTAGATACCCACAGACCATCTTAAAATCACCCTTTACCAATGGTCCAGAATCTATATAGTGTGAGCTGCCATTTCAGCAAAAATGTGCTGTCAAATTAGGCAGTTGCAGTTTTGCAGTTTTTGTCGACAGTAGCTGATTTATTTATTTTTGCAACTTTTTGGAACACCAGAGTATCTGATACAGAAAGAAACTTTCACAGGCAGTAACTGAAGGCAAGAATCCTAGATCCCACATTGCTTTACCATCTGTTCCACTGTATAGAATGCACGAAGCATACCTGGCCTTTGTTTTAGTGCAATCAGTATTACCTCACCACAGGTAAACCAAGTAATGACCTCACTGACAGTCTTTATTAGCACATCTAGAGTGTAAGTTAATTCAGAGAACATTTCAAATGGACAGTTGTAGCTCAGGTTAAGTTATAAGACTGCATTTACATAAACACTTTCTGTATTTAGATGGCTTATTCAACAGCAATTTACAATACAGTGATAGGATACAGTCTAAGGAGTTGAGGCTTCAAGGCAAGCTCTGAATGTTCAGGTGACAACCCTGCTGTGACCTTCTGATTACTAGTCCAGTACCATAACCTCTAGGCTACGACTTGCCTCGCTTGTAATCGGAAGGTCGCTAGTTCAAGCTCCATTTCTGCCAGGTAACCACTGTCGGACCCTTGAGCGTGATCCTTAACCCTCAATCACAAGACAATTTACTGTCACAGAACCGCTAAATGCTAAAAATGTAAATGTTCGAGCCAGGGCTGTCCACCATTAGAGTTTCTAGCTGGTGTTGTCATGCATGCACCTTAAAGAGAAATGCTGGAGTATTTAGGATTTATTGCATATCATCTGTTCCAACTATTGTTGTCGGCTCCATTTTAACCACAATTCTTAATTTTTAAGAGTGATTTGGAACAAAGCCCATGCCTAGTTTCTATTGGCGGTACAAAAGGGGGCGGGTTATGGGGGCTTCTTTCCCCCTCTTCTCCTGTTCTGTACCCCTCAGCGTGTGAGAGGCGCACACAGCTGCACATAGAGAGCCCATCACCAGGACGCATCAATCCCAGTTTAACCAGAACACTGCTGGAGCATCATCCACACACTGGTAAAAAAACACATGCAGCCAACCTCGAACCCGACGAACACGGTGAGGAGACTTGAGCCGGCACAGACGGGGATGTTTTTAGACTTTATTTCTTTATTCATGACAGTAATTCGCTGTAGAGGAATCCACACTTTCCGGCATCTCAGCTTTATTCGTCCTAAGCGAGTGGATGCTTGCTGGCGCAGCTGGAGAAGTGGGTGCTGCTCGGTTCCCTGAATTTATTTGATTTTAATTATTTTTTTGAGGACTTGAGTTTGATCTCAGTTTCAGGTCCTGCTGTGTAAGTATATTTCCTTGCTCTGTACGTGTCTGAATGTTTTATCCGACCTCGCAAAACAAGTGGAACCCAAGTGCTCATTGGTGAAGGGCAAGTAAGTACGTTTGTTTGATGCACAACGATTGGTAGGCGCTGGACCAGCCAGGACCCTGATCAGAAATAAGTTTTTGCTTAAAATTAAGTGATGCATAAATGAATGAATTTAGAATTATAGTTTAAATGTTTCTTTGAGGTTGCCCTGTTGCGCGTAATTTACGCAGCGTTTGTAAACAGTGGTTATCAAAGAATGTCATGTTTTAATACTCTATTTTGTATGAAATACTAAAAATACAAAAAAAGGGGTAAAACAAGGTACCTTCAATATATTTTAACAATATAAACATGTACATGCCCGTTTTGCGTTCGGGCAAACACTCCGTGTAATATTTTTCTTTTTTTTTTATCTAATTTTACTTCAATTTTTACTATCAGTATTTACTTTTTTTTATTCAAGCAAGCCGAACATTTTGGATAAACAACAGGTGCATAGACACGGTCTGAATGTTCATGAATGATGATTTGGTTCCTTGGTGGGTCCGGAGCCACTTGTGCATACTGGGCGCAGTACACCCTGGTCAGGACGCTAACCCTTGGTCACCCTGACTGGCAATTTGTTACTTCAATTTCACTTTACGTGTCATTGGACTGTGAGAGGAAACCAGAGCTCTCAGAGAAAATCCACGCAGACATCGGGAGAACATACAAAATCCACAAAGAATTTACCCAAACTACTTTACGTGAGAAATTATCTTTGTGTATGCATACTTGTGACCAAGGCAGAAAACAAACTTAATGTAAACTTAAACTACACCCGTACACCTTTTGTATTTTTTATAGAGGTAGGAGGAAACCCATGTGGACAGGGAAATATCAGATATAGGTGTTCTGCCCATGTATTGCTGGAACGGCTGGCTTAAACAGTTGCCTGATGTTCCCTTTTCAAGAAGTTGTTCTTGTCATAGACGGTCTCAATAGCATAGTTCTCAATTAAATAATATGCTTTTTATCCACTTTTTCTGTTGAAGGTTCTGGATGTTTTTGTCTTTTCATTTGATACTTAGTTCACTTAGTTCATATAACTTCTTATTCATGTACAACTGTCCCACTTTTTGCTGGTGGCTTTTTAGTCACATTATTGTTCTACTTTGATTAGATCTGCAAATTGAGTATTATTTTCCGCATTCCTTCAGGTGTGTGCTACACAGAGTGTGAGAAAGGTTTGTGAGTCACCCTGATGCTGTTCATTCATCCATTTTTTACATGGATTTTACACCTTAGGATTAGGATTTAAAATGTAATAACAGTACTACTCACAAATGGAAAATCAATGAGAACTCTTCTCTGCTTATTTATCTGCAATGACACGCTGTTCCCATCTAGGGGTGATAGGAGACAATAACACCCGAAGTGTGTTAGAAATGGAATCAGTGCTTTTGCAGCAATCTCAATCTCAATCTCTTGGTAATAAATGATGGCAGTACTAATCTATTGCTCGCTGATTGGAGACCAATGTCCTATATAACAGCAACAATTATTAAAATTATATATTAATACATTATACTACATATAATACCTGTGATGGATTATTATTTACTGGGTTTTGATAGGGTATGCTGAATGGCAAGAAGTTTGATATTTATATGTGTGTGTAAATGTGAGTGTGTGTGTGTGCTTTCAAGTGTTATTCATTCATCAGTTCATTTCCTTTAACCCCTTAATTAGGGTCGGGGAGGAGTGCTGGAGCCTATCCCAGCTCTTCATCGGGCGCAAGGCACAAGGTAACACCCTGGAAGGGGTGACAGTCCATCGCAGGTACCTACAGGATAATTCAGTGTCTCCAGTCAACGTGGTAGCATGTGTTTGGGCTGTGGGAGGAAACCAGAGTACCCGGAGGAAACCCACACGGACACGGCGAGAACATGCAAACCCGCCCCACCCGGGGATTGAACCCAGGACCTTCTTGCTGTGAGGTGATAGTGCTACTCACTAAGCCACTGTGCCGCCCCTTTCAAGTGTTATTAATTATTTAATTCTATCCTGTGCAGTAACAGTTTAGAAAAGCCCCTTTTCCATTTTAGTCGTTTATGATTGTGTGCCTCTGCAGAATGACAATAAAAACAGCATGGCTCAAATAAACTTATGGACTGCTTAACACCACACTCTCAGCCCCACTGAACAGCTTTGGAATGAACTGGAACATCAGTTGCCCAACATTATCTCAACCCAAGCAGAAATACTGAAAACAAACCAAATCTGAGCAACCTGTTAGAAAAAATTAGTAGCATTCTTTTTTTTCATTGTTTCTTCTGATATCTTTGTGAAATTGTACTCGAATCTGTATATCAGAGCTTCAAGATCTGCTCATTGTCCTGTATGGCTTTTTATTCCTATCTGACTGACCTGAGTTTCATATAGGGATGGAAGCCATGCAGGGCTGGGAGCCCACGTCGTCATGGAGACTGGTCAGGACTGAGCCTGGTGCCAAACAGCTGTGCTTACCTGTCAAATAAAACACATACACACTCCTCCTGGCACCAGTATGGGCACAGATGCCTAGCGGGCTCCTCTTGCTGCAGGGAGATTGTGTGAAACTGTGCTGCCAGTCGAGTTTACAGACAGCTCTCTGAAGTAATGCTCGCACATGCACACTCCGGAGCTGGACATCTGTTGCAGAGTGCCGCACAGACAGATGTTCATTTGCATCAATGGTGTACATAAACACACACACACACACACACACATTTTAATTTGAACAGACTTCAATCACTATTGCTGAACTTTAATGAGTAAAAGTCCTTCCTGGGGCTTTTTAATGAGGACCTACAGGGATAGACACAGTTTAACCTAGACAGAAAGTCATCAGTCAAGGCATCAAAGCCACAATCTGTGATATCTAGAATATATTTTCACAGATAACTAAGAGGGGGAATATTATTTCCACAGAGTGCAAAAGTGCCACACAGTGTCAGACTCGTGGTGTTTTGGGTTTGAACCACTGTGAGGAAATTGGAATGTTGTTTCTCTTGAACACTTTGTGTGTTGGTAATCCAACAAGATCATGCCAGTTCTTCATCTACAATGACTACAATTATTGCAACACCGTTATAGCAGGTTTATGTCCACCATCAGACCTCTCTCTGCAATCACCGGTTACTTTATCATCAACCTAAGAACTGTCACATCACCCCACTGCTTCCTGTAGCTGCTTGCATTCAATTTTAAGTAATACTGCGTACAAAGGCAAAAATGGACCACAAGTGACCTAATTTATTAACTTCCCAAACTCATTCGGCACCATGTTTCTCTTGAGCCACAAGTCTAGCTTTTCTTTATCTTAAGGGATCTTATAGAAGAGCGTCAAAGCTTTTTTTCTGTACCCGAACCCAGGTGGTGGAATAGACTCTCTTGTCTGTTTAAACAGCTGAATGTGTTTGATCTCTGTTTGTCTTCTACATTTCTATTAGCAGATTTGTGTTCTTAGACTAGATTTGTTTTCCTTGAGGAATAACTTATGTAAGTCTTACAGATGCAAACTGAAAATCTAAATAATTCCACCAACAGTGCAACCTACCAGCTGGTGGAGCGTCTGATTTAACATTCCCCGTTAGTGTGAAAAAGTAAGTACCTATATGAGTATGTTGTGCTCTTTCCATAATGTACTGTATTCCTCTTAACATGCAAACCACTAAACCTGTTGGTGTCATGAAGAGAACATGACAGATTTCAGTCAGATATGCCAAGATTAGGCCAAGATTATACGTAATTAAGTAATTGCTTTTAAAAGGTCAAAAGTTTTTAGAGTTAAAGAATATGCTTCCATGTTTACTCATTACAGCAGCTAAATTAAGTGATTTTTTTTCCATTTTCACTTGATATATTTTTTCTTTTTTTCTATTTTTAAGACAGGTAAATATTTAGCTTTTTCTCTGTGTTGTTATTTTGATTGATTTTATACACTTAATAGCTTTTCACCCGAAATTACACTTTTCTGGCCGAGTTCTGTATTTAAACTCTAGAGATAAAGCTATTTTTATACCGATGAATCATTAGTACTTTTATGTTTCTCAGCCATATTTCATTTAAAAATAGTCTCTGATTGCAAAAAAATATGTGACTTGAGGCAATTCAGCCAGCTAATCTGATTAAACTGAAAGTATGGTTTACCGAGGTGTGCCTACTGTTTTAAAGTTCAGTTCTATTCATTTTCTTTAAACACTCATCCCAATCAGGGCTGGGTAGGGGAACATCAAAACCCTGGATGGGGTTCCAGTACATCACAGGTACCTACAGTGTTCAGTGTCTCCAATCAACCTGGTGGTATGTCTTTGGAGTGTGGGAGGAAACCCATGTGGCCTTGGGGAGAACATGCAATCTCCACTCAGAAAGGACATAGATCGCCTCCCCCTGGGGATCAAACCCCAGACTTTCTCACTGTAAGGCAACAGTGCACCTCAGAAGAAAAAGTCTTATGAACCGCCCTGATGTTTGGCACCCCCTTGAGGGTGGCTTGAACCTCATGTTAGGAACTTTTTAGAACATGTTCGGAAGGTTTTATTGTCATTTAAGCTGCATCCAAGTACATATTGAAACGAAACAGTGTTCCTCCAGGATGACGGTGCAGTGCAACACAGAACAAAAAGTGCAAAACAACACAATACGCAGTGCAGATACACGAAAGTACAACAAATGAGAGGAAGATAGAATTGAACCTAGGCCCTTAGAAAACCTTTTCCAGAACAGCAGCGTGCCAATTTTATAATATATTACAAATATACATATTTCTCAGATTTAAATATATATTTAGTTGCAGCTTCTGTATTGTTTTGTCATAGACACACAATACACTCTTTACTATATATTACTCTGTGTGTATACAGCATATACTAAAACATATACAGGTGCTGGTCATAAAATTAGAATATCATGAAAAAGTAGATTTATTTCAGTAATTCCATTCAAAAAAATGAAACTTTGAATATTACTTAAGACCAATACAAAAAAAGATTTTTAGAAATGATGGCCAACTGAAAAGTATGAGCATGTACAGAACTCAATATTTAGTTGGAGCTCCTTTGGCCTGGATTACTGCAGCAATGCAGTGTGGCATGGAGTCGATCAGTCTGTGGCACTGCTCAGGTGGTATGAGAGCCCAGGTTGCTCTGACAATAGCCTTCAACTCTTCTGAATTATTGGGTCTGGCGTATCACATCTTCCTCTTCACAATACAAGATTTTCTATGGGGTTAAGGTCAGTTTGCTGGCCAATTATGAACAGGGATACCATGGTCGGCAGCAGGAAGCATGAAGCGCTCTAAAACTTCCTGGTGGACGGCTGTGTTGACCTTGGACCTCAGAAAACAGAATGGACCTACACCAGCAGATGACATGGCACCCCAAATCATCACTGACTGTTGAAACTTTACACTGGACCTCAAGCAACGTGGATTTTGCACGTCTCCTTTCATCA
>JAYDZG010000002.1:10938346-10949421 GCA_034509265.1 Microcambeva bendego
CACACACACTCTCTCTCTCTCTCTCACACACACACACACACACACACACACACACACACACACACACACACACACACCTGCACCCCTGAAGATGCCATCTGCACAATAAAAGAGAAAACTGGCTCGGTGCCACTGTATAATTCAGCCTGATTAATTTCACAACATTTATCATGCCACCAGTCTGAGGAATTTATTCAGTAATATTACATTGTGTTGGGGGGGGGGCAGGTCAGAGGACCCATCTTAAGGTTTCCAAAGCACAACGAATCTCCTACAAAGTCCTCAATGAAGCCTCATCTGTGAGAGTTAAAGAACTAAATTGCACTAATTATCGATTGTAATGTTAGTAATGAAGTTAATAATTAGATACAAACACTGTTCATTAAGATTCTTTCTTTACCTCCTTTAACTTCTTTAATTCCTAAGAACAACACAGTCGGAGTCGGAGAGTCTCTATCGTCATTCCAGGTACATACAGGTACATGTTGTAACGACGTTAATCCAGGACCAACACAGAACAAAAGTGCAAAACAATCCGACACACAGAGCAGATAAACACCAGCACAATAAACACAAAAGGTTTAGAATAAACACAGAAGATACATTTATCATCTAAAGACGTGATTAAGAGACGAGACTAGAGACGAGTGTTGGTCGGTACATGGTACTGAGGAAATGCTTCATGATGCAGAGATTCTGATATACAGTTAACAGTGTAGAGTTTATATATCAACAGATTAAGGTGCAAAAACTGGTGCAGGCTGCCATAAATGTGTAAAGATGCAGGTAAATACAGTCACAGTGGCACAGCAGCTGAGATATAAACATGTTAATATATTAACAGATTAAATTATAAACAGATTAAGGTGCCAAATGTAAAAATGTGGGCAGATTTGCTATATTGTGCAAAGTAATACAGTCCCAGCAGTACAACACAGTAGTTATGTGTATTTGGATATTGTATTTTGTATTTTGTATGTGTGTGTGTGTTCAAGTCCTACCAAGTCCCTCCCGATAAGTCGCTGTTCCAAATCCTAGACGCCTTAAATTCCTCCCTATTAAGTCCTCTTAAAATATAAACGTTATATTCATTGAGATCGAATGATCATCGGATGCATGAGGATATCCCAGAATTCAGTGCGGCATGACTTTGGTTTGAATGGCATGATGCTAACTGTCTTAGCAAGACAGCTAGGTTTTGGAACCCAGAATTCTTGATGCACGGACAAACTGTCAAACCTCAAACAACCACACACACACACACACACACACACACACACACACACACACTGTCCATGGCGTTGAGTGCGACACAGACAACACTAACAATCGATAAAAATTTTAGCAATCAGGTCCCACTGTGGCCTACATCACTGTAAAGCCTCCACAAGGAGCAGATGTGCTTTATTCGGTTCATTTTGTGTTTATGTGCCTGTTATATTTCTTTATATAGTTATTAATGTTAATTAATATGATTAATTGTTAGTTGGTCGGTCGGACAGTCAGACAGAAACTGTAATCCTTAAGAAAATCCCCCTGAATCTGCTTAAAATGATTTATACCGACACTTTTATGTTATAGAAAGGTGGGTGTGTATGTGAAGCGGTGAATTAGTCGACACACAGTTAGAGGAATAAGACCGATGCTCAGGTGAAGCACAAATAAAACTCTTTTTAACATTATTTCAGCTGCACACCATACTCACATCATCATGGTATGGAGCGACTTCTTTACCATCTGTACTGGTTTATTACACATAATCGAAGAAGACAGAAGAAAGAGAAGATAAACTAAGAAAGTACATCAGGAAACAAATAGTCAAATCTCTATTTTTTTAATTGGAGGTGAATGCATGGTGCAGCCAGACTTAAATCTCATTGATCTTGGTTGTGTCCATATTAGCTCTAACAAGACCTGGCACATCGTTATCTAACAAGCTCTAACAAGCGCCGCTCTCTTCACTTCCTCCTGTAGCCCAACACATTCAATTTAAGACAATCATGATCATCTGCAAAGCTAAAAACAGCCCTGACCCCCTAAACTCAGCGATCGCACCCTGTCCTGTACCACGTGAATAAGGTCCTACTGTATTCACGGCTTTGAACATCGTGCCGCGGGCTGGACGTCAAATGATCAGGGTTTGCCGATGTAACGTTTAAGTGTCTCAGGTTTACTGATCAATCTGCACTTTGAGCCGTCCTAGCGATCCTACGGCAATTCGGTTAGCAATCGCTAAGTCAAAAGTGTCCAAGATGTCAAAGTAAAGCAATTCTCATTGTATTTGAGACTCTGGATCTTCTCGGCTTATATTCACTTGGTCATGTCGGCTGTGCTGTGTATTGTAGCTTCCATTTTTTCTTTGATTTCATTTATGAGTAAAATATCTGTGAAATCTGTGATATTTGAAAAACGAGGTCCGTGAAATATTGGCCGGCTCTACAAAAAACCTTCTCAGATTCAAGTCCGGCTAGTAAATAAGAAAGGGGCCAAAAGTTAATCCCAGTGAAGGACCACAGGCCAAAACTAAAAGGTTATGTTAGTTTATAAAGCCATGCAAAGAAAAATATTATCTTTGAAAGATGATGAGATCTGGATCCACTACTAAACTGAGGAATACAGAGAGTAAAGTAAAAAAATAAGAGCCCTGCTCTTTCTAATCCACCTATCACAACTCAAGGGACCATCGAAGCTCATGAAATCTTCTGAAGTCTATTTATCAGACGCCTTTATCCACAGCAACTTACAGTACAGTTACAGAATACAGTCTGAGCAATGAGGGTTAAGGGCCTCGCTCAAGGGGACATGAACCGGCGTCCTTCGGATTACTAGTCCACCTTAAGCACTAGGCTACAGCATTCAAAGGGACTTATATTACTTTTGATTACAATGTGAGCAAATAGGTAAATTCATTCCTGTTCTCCTATGACAAGTGATCGGATGGTCGGTGGTTTCAAACCCACGACCACCACGTCACCAGTGTTGGGTCCCCGAGAAAGGCCATAGTTCTTTTTTTCCAACTTATGCTTGTTTCTTCTTTAAACATTTTATTTTGGGCATAGTGGTCACTGTGAGAAACAAACCACTTAGTCTCAGTTTCCATTAGAGCTTAAAGAGTGAGCATCTACATTTTTCACACTGTTTAATGTTATGGGGTGTAGCACTGTCGCCTCACAGCAAGAAGGTCCTGGGTTCGATCCGCGGGTGGGGAGATCTAGGTCCTTTCTTTGTGGAGTCTGCATGTTCTCCCCGTGTCCATGTGGGTTTCCTCTTGGTACTCCGGCTTCCTCCCACAGTCCAAAGACATGCTACCAGGTTGATTGGAGACACTAAATTGTCCTGTAGGTACCTGCGATGGACTGGCGCCCCATCCACTGTGTTACCGTGTGCCTTGCGCCCGTTGAAGAGCTGGGAAAGGCTCCAACACCCCTCCCCGACCCTGATTACGATAAGGGGTTGAAGAAAATGAACTGAACTGAACACTAATAGTACGTTGCGCTTATATATCACCTTTCATAAAACCCAAGGTCGCTTTACAGACAAGCATAACAGTTACACTCGTAGTGTTGCTATATTTCTCCTCATCTCCTAGTTTGGTGTAAGTAAAGATTGAAATTTAGAAAGAGAAGTAGTCGAGCGAAGGGGAGCAACACCAAAAGATCGACCACCCACAGTCTGAACCACGGAACCACGAGGAGACCGGCATCAGCTGACCTTAGATTATGGGCAGGACTGAAGGGTTTTATGAGGTCATAAATATAACAAAGGTATATAACAACTATTATGAATTGAAGGCAACAGAAGTTAGGAATTGTCTTTAAAGAGATACTTGTCTCCGATCTCCAACTCCAGACACTGTGTTCAGTTCAAAGAGGAAAAACTTGGGTACATATCCCACAATGTTTTCAATCTATAGCATCTATGGTCTGTGTTCTCATATTATTATTTTTTTCCTCCACATCTCTCCGTTTCCCAAATTACAGGTACATACGTACACAAAAAATCTTCAAATCTACTGAAAGTAAAAAGTATTCTTCTAAAGCACTATGGGTTGGCATGATGGGAAAATGAGTAGCCTTATTATCTCACAGCAAGAATGTCCTGGGTTTGCTTCCCAGGAAGAGCAGTGAAGATCCTTTTTGAGTTAGCATGTTCTCCCTGTGTCTGGATGCTCTGATTTACCGACCCAAGTCATGCGAGTGAGGAGAATTAGAGACAACTGATTGTTTGTATTGGGTTTGATATAACCTTCTGAAATAATGAATCTTACTTAACAAACAAATCAAAACCCTGTAAAGTCACAGTAAGTAATGACTCTTTAAATACTGCTTTAAATATGGTTCGGATGGAAACTTTTTATGTACTGCACTGTGTCATGGTGTGTATAGTGTTATTATTAGCAGCAAGAGAAATGCAGTCCCCAGTCTTGACCTGAAAAGCATCTGGATACATACGGTATCTAGAATATTGTATTCTGAACAGTTTGGTTTAAGACCTGGATGAATTTACCAGTTTCATTGTTTATCTGATGATCCTCTGAACTGATTAGGTTTGTACATTGGTGAATACATGGCCATTTAATCTCCTCTTCATTAGTTTTTCTTTGTGGACAGTCCAGACTTATCTGGAGGATAAGCCAAACCAGGGCCTTAAAGGTTTACTTGAGCATTTTACAGCCCTAATCCCTGTCTAATTTGGCCCCAATCTTTTGATTTTGGACTAAAGCTTTTTTTCTATGCTGTTGTTAACGTCGTGCCAGGTGATTCTATAGTGGGGGTAAATTGCACAGCTTTTGATTTTCAACTGTGAGGTCAAGGGTTTGAATCCTGGCTCTGCCTTGTTGAGCAAGGCCCATAACGCTTTCTGCTCTGGAAGGTGAACGATGACCGACCCTGCGGTTTGATCCCAGCTTCTAAACAAGCTGGGATATGGAAAGAAAGTATCTTATTGTACTGTACTGTGTTTTGGTTGGCCTTCCTGAACACTAATTATAGATTTAAAATGAGCTCAGTTGTCATGCCGGTTGTATTGAAGTGGCTAAATGTAATTTAAGAATAAGCTAAATGTTTTCCCAAAGATCAAATTTTGTTGCAATTCCTGTTTCAATGCGTAATAAATGGGTCTGATGTTTGAAAGGTCACGAGAAGACAGCCAATCATGTCTGGATCTAGATATACGACTGGCCAAGATCACAGCTGCAGATTAGAAACCCTTGATCACATCCTAGGCGGCACTGTGGCTTGGTGTGTAGCACTGTCGCCTCACAGCGAGAAGGTCCTGGGTTCGATCCCCGGGTGGGGCGATCTAGGTCCTTTCTTTGTGGAGTTTGCATGTTCTCCTCGTGTCCGTGTGGGTTTCCTGTGGGTACTCCGGTTTCCTCCTACAGTCCAAAGCCATGCTACCAGGTTGATAGAAGACACTGAATTGTCCTGTAGGTACCTGCGATGGACTGGCACCCCATCCAGGGTGTTACCGTGTGCCTTGCACCCGTTGAAAAGCTAGGATAGGCTCCAGCACCCCTTCCCGACCCTAATTAGGATAAGGGTCCATAGTGAGCTAGTGAAATTTAGTGCCATGTCACCTGAGCACAAATGAATCACCGGTTAAGCAGCCATTGTGCACCATCACCGTTTTATTTCCTATTTCTTCCGTTTCCTTCTAGGTGTTCTCAAGTTTCTCTCCTCTCGGCTCTTCTCTGGTTCCTCATGAGTGACGGGGAGTGTGACTTCTTCTGCTTCTTCCGCTGCTGCTGAGCATCGTGAGCCCCCTCCGGGATACACCGGCCGGTCTGGGGCAGACAGTGGCCGCGGCTTTTTGGCGGAGCGCAGGGTTTGAGCGGGTGCGCCCCGAGGGCTATGTCTGTGGACATGAGCAGCCAAGCTTCCGACAGTAACGAGGACGATTTCGAGGATGAGGAGAACGAGGGCGCAGACGAGGAGGATCAGGGCGACATGGCTTATTATTACGAGGACGTGGCCAACGACGTGGAACAACAGGAGGCCGAAGCTTTTGATCCAGAAGAATACCAATTCACGTGTCTGAGCTACAGAGACAGCCAGAGACTGCTGACCGAAGAGGTCAACCTTGTGTCCACGTCCCTCAAGGTGTGTATTTATAAGCATATTTGTACATTTTTATGCACAGGTTTGTCAATATTCAATAGTTGATAAACTACCTCAACTAAAAGCTCCATATTCACAGAGGAAGCTCACACTAATAATGATCCAGGGGGGAAATACATAGTGAATAAATCATTTTAAAAATCTATGATTCTCATCGATTTCATGTAAAAATAATCAATATTCATGATAAACATTAGCGGGCACTGACACGATACACCTCGCCTACTTGCCAGGTTCAGGGTTTACCTCAGAAATAAAAGTATATTCATTATTTACTGTGTTTTTTTCTGTTATTTGTTCAAAGAAATATAGAAATTAAAGGAAAGTTCATAATCGGTCTTGAATTGAATCTGATCAAAGATCCACAACAACTACACACACCGGAGCTGATAAAGAAACCCTCAACCAAGAATACACAAGAGCAACTGTGCAACAGCACGGTGGCTTAGTGGGTAGCACTGTCGCCTCACAGCAAAAGGTCCTGGGTTTGATTTCCGGGTGGGGAGATCAATGTCCTTTCTGTGTGTAGTTTGCATCTTCTCCTTGTGTCTGCGTGGGTTTCCTCTGGGTATTCCGGTTTCCTCCCACAGTCCAAAGCCATGCTACCAGGTTGATAGGAGACACTGAATAGTCCTGTAGGTACCTGCGATGGACTGACAGCCCATCCAGGGTGTTACCGTGTGCCTTGCGTCCATTGAAGAGCTTGGATAGGCTCCAGCACCCCTCCCCGACCCTAATTAGGATAAAGGGTTTAAGACAATGAACTGATACTGAACTGAAAAGGTCAATATACACACATCTGTTCACATTACAGGTTTAGGCTTTTGTGATGTTAAAAATCAGACCCAAAGCAAATCAGTTCAGATTTAATTTCCAGATTAAATGTCTATAATTTGCTCTTATGTTGAAGAAAAAAAATCATCAAAAGCAATAATTTAAGGAGAAGTACAAAATAAAAAATGTAGTTCTACACCCTTTTAGAATTTGGCATGTGGTCGTGTTCAGAATTAACCAATCACATTCTAACTTGAAGGAAGAAGGGAACTTCCACACCTGGAGATCGAACCCAGTGCTACCCACTTAACCACCAAGCTGCGATAAGGGGGACAAAAATCCTTACATTTATCAAATAAGAGAGAAGATGCTCACCATCATGAAATATACACACCACTGACATTACCAAGGGCCTAGATACAAACCTGAAGAAAATACGAGAGCTGTACTTGTTGTGTGTTACATGACTATAGTTCTTCATCTCTGGGCTGTACTGTGAAAAGATTTTGATGCATATAGAAACATTTTTGATCAGTTAAAACAGCTTTATGTGGATGTGTTAATGTTGACAGGAAATTTTGATTTAGTTTTAGGCATAGTTTTTAACCGGTTAACGTGCAATACACACAAAACACATTTAACTTATTTCAAACATTTTTATTTACCTGACCTTGCTTAGCAGAACAATAAAATATCAATGAGCAGTAGTTCCGCTGTGCCTGAAAAATATACACGTTACGTTCTTTATAAAACTGAGTTCAGTAAAAATTGCAGTGTCATTATTGCAAAACGAACACCAAACATATTAAAACAGCTAATCTATTAATCATTTAGTAATTCACTGATTGCATCATCCACATAAGTGCACACTGTCTCTTTGCTCTGCATCATACAACTCATTGGTTGACCTCCATTACAAAATGTGTAAATATTTTCACGCTAAGCGATTTTCAGGATGTTCTGTTCAGTTCACACAACACAACTTGATCTTCTGGTTTTGGCACTACACAGCTGATTGACGATTGGGGGGTTCGCACTACACAATCATCATCAAAAGGAATCACAGATGACGCTATATGATCTCCCAAACTACATTTTGGCACAAAAACGAACACGGGAAGTTCACATCGACGATACACACGCGATCAAAGAGCAGCGTAGAGGGAATGGGCATGGGTTGTTCTATTGGGAGTTGCCGGTTAATAATAATATTGCTATGTGACGCTGGTATAATGTTTTGTAACAATAAGAGCGATAAGGTCAGAAATACCTTACACCCATATACCTAGATCCAGGTTTTAATGGAGTTTTCGTGCCACCTCGTTTGATAAACAGGCCGTGGAGGGGCGTGGTGGTTTTGGGTGTCAGGGATTACTGTCATAAAAGAAACTTTTGGCTCCGATCTTTTTTTAAACTTTGTTCATGTACCAACATGAGTGCAGGTTACAGTGTAAGAACTGGTGTTGGAACATTCTTAATCCTACAGAAACTCAGAGACGTTGGTGTATCCTGGAGGGTACAGCCAAGTTTTTAGTCTGCCCAGTCTGACCAAAATACTCAATATTAGAGATAATTGTAGTACATAATAGATTATAATGTGTATATAAACTCATATATATATATAAAATCTGTATATTGTTCTGCTGCTACATGTCCAATGCATCCATACAAAACTCATAACAAAATATCTGGGGCCAGCCGTAGCCTAGTGGTTAAGTACTGGACTGGGAATTCGAAGGTCGCTGGTTCAAGCCCCACCACGTTGTGGCCCTTAACCTTCGATTGCCACATGCTGTAGACTGCACTGTAAGTCACTTTGGATAAAGGTGTCTACTAAGTGCTGAAAATTTAAAATAGACTTAATTAATCCGGTCTCACTGTTGCACAAAATATTTAATGTAAATCTTTCACAAGGGTTGTCGGTGTACAAATTCTTTTAGTATTTATCTGCCTTTTAATATTTTATTTCTTATTACTTGATAAAGCTTTATTTAGGAAATGCATTTTCCTGAAGTGTATTGCTTTAGAATGAATTTCTTTGCTCTAGTAAACCATGAATCAAGGTAGTAAACAATCGTAGAATTCTTCCGACCCAATTATGTGTAATAAATCTAGCTAGATAAAGTCACTTTACAATAGTCGTCAAGTACTAACTCCTTAAACAAAGCAGCAGCATTGCAATTTGAAACAGAAGTCATCTAACCATCAAAAAATAAATCAAGCTCCATCTGAAAAGCTTGATTTGCATCCAAGTCAGAAAATGCTAATCAAGCTGCATTTCTGATGACCTTTGGGTTTAAATTTGGCAACACATGGGGAAGTGAATAGCCCATGCTCTGTGCTGGGTACCACCATTACACACGCTGAGTTATGTTAGTAAAAGCTATGGCGAATGAACAGCATTTAACTGTTGTAAGGACTTGATTAAAAAGCCTTTATGTCTCCTTCAAATGGATGAAGCATCGGCAAAAATCACTCCGGTAGCGCAGCAGTAAATCATGTTGGCGCTCTACCACTGGAAACCAGGTTCAAATCCCCTGCGCGCAGCAATGGCCGAATGCCCTGCATTGAATTGGGACTCGTTCTGGTGTGTGTTACTGCATCATGCTTAGTGATTCCAGGAAAATCAGACCCACTTCGAATCTGACCAGGATTAAGTGAGTGTAAATCATGATTGGATACTTACTACAGATTTTACCATCATAACAAAGAATCAATACATATTCATTGTTCATGGTTCATGTTTAATTTGGTGAATCCATTCATATCGATGAGCGATTCTTCTTTTAAGATAAATTGAGCTCAAGCATGGTGCGTTGATGCAACATTTTTTTAAACACAAAATTATGTTACGTTAAACTTTGTTGAGTTAATAACAATTTTCATGTTTTAAATGAGCTTTGATAGGAACCGGCAGCCAAAGGATCCAGATCAATCCAGTACAGACCTTTACAAACTAAATCTTTTTTACCTTGGGACTATACAAACTACAAATTTACAAATATTTACCGCACTGCAGATTCTGCTCTGCATATACAAGCCGGTCTGACATGCTAGTGTTCAAAAAAGTTTGAACCTCAGCAGAACCACAGACCTGGCCCGACCATCCTCACAAACGCATGTGGCCGTGTTTGAGGGAGGGAAGGTCACGCAGAGATTCTTCCTCATGGTGCGATATTTGATATCCGGGACCGAAGAGTAATACAGAGCTTCGCATGGCTCCCTATACTCAGCAACTCTGTGTGGAAACCCAACACTGAAAGGTGATAAGAAGCTGTCTGATTGGACAAGTGTCAGTGTGGTGATCTGACTCCGGGAGTTTATCATGAAGTTTAGTTATCTAGTTATCAGTAAGTCACTGATTTAAGCTTCACTGCCAGGTTACTGTTGTTGGGCTCTTGAGCAAAGCCTCTAATCCTCATTAGCTCAGACTTTATACAGTCACTTTGAATAAAGGTTTCTGATAAATGCTGAAAATGTAAATGCAAGTTTTCAGAATGTAATGGAAGTGGATAACAATCATATTTCCATGATGTAAAGGAAATTCAATTATAACTAGTCAGACTTTTTTAATGTCCTTACATGCCTTTTTGCTTCGATGATCCTGTTCAAATGAAGTAATAAATCATGTGAACGTTCTGTTCCTTAGAAATATTATTTAATACATATTGGATATTTTAGTAACTAACCTGATTTATTAACACCAGGTTTGTTTTTCTTTTTTCTTTTCCTCTCTCCTCGTCTCTAGTTGTCACCTGCTGTAGCCAAACTGGTCCTTGTACATTTTCACTGGCAAGTTTCACAGATACTGGACAGGTGAGCTAACACACAAATGCATTTCAGCTTTAACACATTAAAGCGTGCTATGGTTGGAAAACTTGAAAGCTGTAATTAAAGTTGTTTTGATCTCCCTTGTTTGTTCCAGACATAAATCCAACTCTTCCCAGTTGCTTTGTGAGGCTCTTGTCCAGCCCACAAGCACCTGCCGATCTCTTCTAGTAAGTGTCGATTATGTAACATTGTATTTTCAACCTTTTTGTACCTATTTTAACCTATTTTAACCTTAGTGTACCTCCAGCATGGGTAGCTTCACAGCAAGGTTCTGCAAAACTATCTATCTATCTATCTATCTATCTATCTATCTATCTATCTATCTATCTATCTATCTATCTATCTATCTAT
>JAYDZG010000002.1:11035349-11046188 GCA_034509265.1 Microcambeva bendego
TCTCTCTCTCTCTGTGTCTGTGTGTGTCTGTAGTTCTGTGTGTATGTATTTCTGTGTGTATGTAGTTCTGTGTGTGTGTGTGTGTGGTTCTCTCTCTCTCTGTGTGTCTGTGTGTGTATGTAGTTCTGTGTGTGCAAGCCATGTTGGATGCGCGTGAGGAGGGCAGATGTTGCGCCCGCACCGCTGCTAGCGCGAGCTGCACCCATCACCGCGAGTAGATGCGAGCTTCCCGGCGGCGTCGAGCGAGCAGACCGGGGAGCACGGTGAGAGGAGACGGGCGGTGCCGGAGGAGTCAGAGAGGGAGACGGAGAGGGAGCGGGAGACACAGACACGGAGAAGGGAGAGAGGGTGGAAGGGGAAAAGAAAGGATCTGGACACACTAATGGCTGCACTGCTGCTGGGCTTCAGCTCGCCGTCGTCATTCCTGCTGCACGTCCTGCTCTGCTCTTTGTTCGCTCTGGTCCCGGGGAAGACAATCGAGCCACGCCGATATCACCCGCCCCCCGGAGACTCACCGGGATCCGGGGTTCTGTCTCAGAACCGACCTGAATGGGCATCAGCGTGGCTCGGATCTGGACTTTCCATCTCGAGATCCTGGACAGCACGAACCCCAGCGGGTCTGGGTAATAATGCATCATCTTCTTTATCACAACACGGATCAGCACCAGGACAGCGGCTATACTGTGTTCATAAGGGCGTTGTTTCCTCCTTTCACTTGGCTGTCCAAAAGAGATCAGCGCAAAGGACTAGCTTTCAACTCCCAATATGTGTTGAATACAGCCAAGCACATGTGCAATGCCAGTACAGGAGACAGCGCGAAACACGAACCGGGTCCGAACGCAGCCGGCGGATATCAGAAGCCCTTACGAAGCCGTGGATACGATCGCTCTCAAAACGCTGTTTCTGTTCTAATGAGAATGGCAGGGTTTTGGACGCCAACAAACAGGACAAAAGAGAACTGGACAGCTCCTCAGTCCTCACTGGTATCGATCCAAACACACAGGGCTGTGGATCTTTTCATGGAGCTTTTGGGAATATCGGTAGGTCCTGCACAAACAGCTGTCAGGAGGCGCACCAGATAAAAAGGTCCTTAAATTCAGTCTGGCACATGTATACATCTCATTGGATGCGCACTGATTATAGGACCAAACATCACAACACTACAGCATGTACTTTATTGTGCAAAAACTTGATTGCAAAGATGCGACAGAAGCAAGAAAAATGCTCGCATAGTCGAAAACACATGCCACAGGGAAGCAACACTTTACTCACGGACAGAGAGTTTACTGAAAACCCTCCTAGCTTTGATGGGAAAGTAACAAATGATTCATCAACCTCCAAACTCATATCCTCAAGGTTCAGAAACATCACTGACTCATCCCCTAGCCATACAGATGCTGTTAGTTATATTATGCCTCACCGTTTGCTTGAACTTAACTTTACCCTGCCATCACATGCCTCACAGGATAACAGTTGGAAAGACACCTCTTTGAATTTTGACCCACAGGGAATGTTCACATTTCTCTCACCTGGGGCAACTTCAGGCTCTGAAAAGCAATTAGACTTCACTTGGACATTGATTCTGTCTAATTTAAACAACAACAACAACAACGACGACAACGATTTGGATTACTATGAGAGTGCTATCAACAATGAAGATACTCTAAATCATACACCAGCTAATTTAAGTAAGGACAGTGACTTATCGACAGTGCGTTGTGCAGATGAGCACCCTGATTCTTCCCCGATAGACAAGCAAAATTCAGAGTGTGGCAGTAAAGGATCTCAAATACAATTAAAACCTGGTCAAGGATTGGCATGGCAAGCCGAGTCAGTCAGTCAGAGCCAGGAGCAGGTGGGGGTCTCAGAGGGAGAGGTGGTGGCAGAGGTGAGGGAGGAGGAGGAAAGCAGGGGGAAGGGTAATAGCCATGTGGTAACTGAAGTGTTGGTGATTGCAGATAGCACAATGGCAGAGGCGTATAAGGTAGCCCCACATTTATTGAGAGAGGTAGAAACAGTAAAAGACAGTGATGTCACAAAGACACCACGAGAAAACAAAGACTGGCAAGACATCATGGAAATAAAACAAGCAGAACATAATTACAATGATGGGTCCTTTAAGGATCAGATAAATGTCCCTCTTGCTGTACGTTCTCGCAGAGCAGCCAACAGACACCCTCATTTCCCGCAATACAACTATCAGATTCAGGTAGCAGAAAATCAACCTTCTGGCACCTCAGTTATATTGATGTTGGCAGAAGACCCAGATCCTGGTGAGTCAGGCAGACGTAGCTATAGCATGGCCCCTTTGATGAACAGCAGATCTATGGACTTTTTCCATATTGACCCTATAACTGGACTTATCACCACCACACACGTGCTGGATAGAGAACACATGGATCTCCATTACTTCAGGGTTACAGCTACAGATCATGGCTCGCCACGTCTGTCCGGAACAACAATGGTATCAATTACAGTTTCCGACCGGAATGATCACTCTCCAATTTTTGAGCAATCTGAGTATCGAGAAACCATCCGAGAGAATGTTGAGGAAGGGTATCCTATCCTGCAGCTGCGTGCTACAGATCTTGACTCCCAAGCTAATGCTAACATTAGATACCGGTTTATCGGGGAAAGTGCTGCCACTGCTCGTTCCGCGTTTGAAATCGATCCCCGATCAGGACTTATCTCTACAAGAGGTATAGTTGACAGAGAGGTAAATGAACGCTATACACTGCAGGTAGAGGCGACTGATCAAGGTCGAGAGCCAGGTCCACGATCAGCTACAGTTAATGTATACATAACAGTTTTAGATGAAAATGATAACGTTCCACAGTTCAGCCAGAAGCGTTATGTGGTGGCAGTCCGAGAAGACGTACGGCCGCATTCTGAAATCCTGCGAGTCAGCGCTTCTGATGAGGATAAAGACGTAAATGCGGCTGTCCACTACAACATCATTAGTGGGAACAGCAGAGGACAGTTTGCTATTGATAGCGTGACTGGGGAAATACAAGTTGTGGCACCTCTGGACTTTGAGACAGAACGAGAGTATACATTACGACTCCGTGCTCAGGATAACGGTCGTCCACCTTTGTCAAATAACACTGGAATAGTGAGTGTACAAGTCACTGATGTTAATGACAATCCACCAATCTTTGTATCTACCCCATTTCAAGCCACAGTGCTTGAAAGTGCCCCTGTTGGTCACTCTGTCTTACACATACAAGCCATTGACACGGATAACGGTGATAACGCTCGTCTTGAGTATAGGCTAACAGGAACTGGCTCAGACACACCTTTTGTCATTAATGCTGCTACTGGATGGGTCACTGTGAGTTCAGGACTGGACCGGGAAACAGTGGAACACTATTTTTTTGGTGTTGAGGCCAGGGATTACGGTGTGCCACCTCTGTCTGCGACAGCTAGTGTTACAATTACAGTGATGGATGTCAACGATAATCGTCCAGAATTCCTGCAAAAGGAGTACTATGTCAGACTGAATGAGGATGCTGCAGTTGGCACGAGCGTGGTTAGCGTAACAGCGGTCGACCGCGATATCAACAGTGCCGTAACGTATCAGATCACCGGTGGAAACACACGCAACCGTTTTGCTATTAGTACAGCTGGAGGGGCTGGCCTTCTTTCCCTGGCACTGCCACTTGACTACAAGCAGGAGCGGCGGTACGTCCTAACTATAACTGCTTCTGATAGAACTCTGCATGATACCTGTCAGGTGCACGTGAACATCACTGATGCCAATACACATCGCCCAGTGTTCCAGAGTGCTCACTACTCTGTGAGCGTCAATGAGGACAAACCTCCTGGCAGCACCGTCGTGGTGATAAGTGCCACCGATGAGGATGTAGGTGAGAACGCTCGCATCACATACTTCCTGGAGGACAACATTCCACAGTTCCGAATCGATCCTGCAACAGGTGCTATTACCCTACAGGCTGAACTGGATTATGAGGACCAAATGACTTACACCCTTGCCATCACAGCTCGCGACAACGGAATTCCACAGAAGTCAGACACAACCTATGTTGAAGTCAACGTGAATGATGTAAATGATAACGCACCACAATTCCTTAGCCAACACTACCAGGGTGGGGTCAGTGAAGATGCCCCACCTTTCACGAGCGTCTTACAGATCTCTGCAACTGATCGAGATGCCCATGCTAATGGCCGCGTCCAGTACACTTTCCAAAACGGTGAAGATGGCGATGGGGATTTTACCATTGAACCCACTTCTGGAATAGTTCGCACTGTCCGGCGATTGGACCGTGAAAGTGTTCCATTCTATGAACTGACTGCATATGCTGTGGACCGTGGGGTTCCACCACAACGCACACCTGTTCGCATCCAGGTCAGCGTCATGGACGTTAACGATAATGCGCCTGTGTTTCCCGCAGATGACTTTGCAGTTCGGGTTAAAGAAAATAGCGCAGTCGGGTCTGTCGTAGCACAGATCACTGCGACAGATCCAGATGAAGGTCCAAACGCCCAGATCATGTACCAGATTGTAGAAGGTAACATTCCAGAGATCTTCCAAATGGACATCTTTTCGGGAGAGCTGACATCCCTGATTGATCTGGATTATGAGACTAAAAATGAGTATGTCATTGTGGTCCAGGCCACTTCAGCCCCCTTGGTGAGCCGAGCAACAGTGCGAGTCCGCCTCATCGACCAAAATGACAACAGCCCTGAATTAAAGGACTTTCAGATCATATTCAATAACTTTGTGTCAAATCGTTCTAACACATTTCCAAATGGAATTATTGGTCGTGTTCCGGCTCGAGATCCTGACGTCACAGATCACCTTTACTACACTATTGAACATGGCAATGAGCTCCACCTGCTGCTACTCAACCACACGAGTGGAGAAATCCGACTTAGTGGTGAACTGGACAACAACCGCCCACTGGTCGCCCACATGCTCATCACAGTCACTGGTAAGTAACTGAAAGGGAAGGGGGGCACTGGTGAAATGTTAGAAAAGTTAGAAAAGAAGACACATGACATGGCTAGTAGGGTTTTAATTAGTCAAATCAGAGCATGTTTAGCTGTTATGCAATTGTCTTGTAGCTGTACTCTTATGGACTCTGATTTAAGTGTTTCCACAATGACTTTGTCCTTCCCTATTTAAATAGAGAAGGACAAAGAAACATCCGGACAAAGAGAATCTAGAGAAATCTGACTCTTGATTGACAGCTAATTTCCAGCATTTTTAAATCATTGTGAATTGCATTATGCTCTAATGGTGGCTGCTGGTATTAGGAGGCAACAATATACAGTAATGGTGGATAAGTGGTAGGAGCAGAAGATGACATTGGACTCGCCATAACCCAATTAACAGGGGATCTAATGGTTATGATCTCACCCAGGCTATATGTGTACGATCACGAATGATACTGGGAAAGTCTGATGTAATAGATTAATAGTACTGTTTGAATAATGGAATATATATTTAGAGGTGTGTATTTAATCTGAGATATTTTGGAAAATGTTTGAATCATTCTAGATAATTCAGCTCATGGTGTTTTAATGTAGAATGTGTGTGTGGTGGTCCATGTAGATGTGAAACAATTGAATAGCAATAATAGCACATCATTTTCTGATAGAACATCAGTTTTCTGATAGCTCATCAGACCTGTATAACATGATCGAATTTTGGAGCATTCTGAGATTTTTCTCCCTTCATGCCATTCCACAGCATCTTAATGAATTAGGGTTAAGACAATAGATGTACTATTCTAAAACTCAAACCAAATTATTCCACTTCTACGGTTCACACCAGCACCATATGTATAGTGTTTTTAAGATGGACATGATGAAGAGATTAACAAGTTACTATCATAATTAGGTTTCTTTACAACGGTTTCTTAAAAACGGTGCTCTTTATTTGACCTTTGCAGGATGCCTTCTGCTAGTGATGTATGCTGAATTTTAAGACAGTTTCTTACTATTGTGTACTGATGACCCACCAGGTATTTAGAATCTGACCTTTAATGTTCCTTTAATGAGACATTTACACATTACTCCCACGACTGTGGTTCATAGATGGAATGAAGTTTTGGTGTTGGTGTGATATTTTTTTTAATCTTCAGTCACAGTATTCTGCTTGTTTCCCACATTGATAAAGTAACACTGTGAACATCCTTTGCTTCACTTGTTGCTGTGTTACAGAGAGCATTGATTTCTTTTAGCTGACATATTAATTCCATATTTGTATTTGTTATATATAGTGGTTTTTGAGATGGAGAGAAAATATTTTATTATAAATAAAAGGATATGTTAGCATGTCTTTTTACTGTTACCAATAGACTCCTTTACATCCTTTAAATATTGCTGTCTTTGATTTTTATGGGATGTCGACAGTTTGTCCTGTTGTGCATTGATGAACAACCAGGTATTGAGAAATACTTTTGTAACCCTTTTCAGATTTCTAAATTCCAGTTGCTCAGATTTTTATTTGGTTTACATGAAGCTTGAGAAAATTGACTTTGAAAATTGACCTGGTGTGCCTTCAATGGGAGATTCAGCATTTACCAGATGCCTTTATCCAAAGCGACTGACAGTACAATGACATACATGATATACAGCCTGAGCAATTAAGGTTAAGGGCCTTGCTAAAGGGCCCAACAGCAGCAACCGGGCAGTAGTGATGTTTGAACTGGCAACCTTCTAATTAATAATCCAGTATCCTTACCACTAGGCTACGGCTGGCAATATTTACAATGTTACAACATAACATTAACACAGGACTTTGGCTCTGTAGTTTAAGTTTGGACTACACGTAATGCTCAGTGTGTTTAATAATGACATAAAGATTACAGTTGTTTTGTTGATATCATTTCAGACAGAGTGTGTTTCTTATTGGTAAAGGTCAGAACAAGAGCTGGGTGTGATCCTTGCCTTGTCAGTGTCTATGAGGAATTTGTACTTCTTCACTTTTGCACACATATCATTTATATTTTCCTTTTTAACATTTAAATGGCATTCAGTAAATCTTAAAAGTATATTGATAAAGTAGGTAAAAAAAGTGTTTCTTGGGGTAACATTTATGATAATGACAACAATGAACTGTTGTATGGTACTGTTGTATAAAATAAAAAAAAAACACTTCACTGATGGTTCATGCTGTTCCCAATTAAAAAAAAAAACACTGTGTTTTTTTTAATGCTTTTTCATTCTGTCCCAGCATTTTTTAATTTGGGTGGAAAATTCAATACCACCAATCTGTCAAGCAAAATCTTTTAATGGTGCATTATTTCGCAATACTCATAACATAAGCTAGTATTAATCATACTAATTAAAACACAATGCAAAAGCACCACTCTTGATTTGGCACCCTTTCCATACACGAGTAATAAAAGTGTACGACACAATGAGCTGAAGGTTAGATAAAATGAGTTCATTTGCATATTGCTTGGTGTGTGGTTATGATGAATGTGCATGATGTGTACATGGGCTAACTTAAGTAGTTACACTGCACATTTTATGATTTTTAAAATAAGAGAATAACCAAGTGTTTTGACCTCTGGATGTGTCAAACAAGCTCATTGTTAAACCCGTATTTTTAGTTATAAGAAGATGCTGCAGCTAAAACTGTTTCCATGGCAAATGTATTCTGCTTGAAGTGATTGTGCTCATAAAACAGGTTCCATATTGTATAGTGTTAGCATGTGTTTTACTAGGTTCATTTAAATTTTTCCAAGTTGTGCTCCTTGTTTGATGTTTAGAAGCATGTCATGAAGTTAAAATATTTCGCCAGCCACTATCTGAACTTGGTCTTACTGTGGTTTTGGATTTTGCAGTTACACTTTCAGTTTAATTTTGATAGTTTAATCAGGGGGCGATCTATCTACATGAAGCAATGTTAAATTGATCTAGCTCCAAACCTGGGATCCAGGACTTGAATCCCCAGCAGTTCTGCCAGCCCTGACAGACTGGCATCCTGTTCTGAGGTGTGTTATTGCATTGTGCCTAGTAGGTCAGGGTAAACTGGATTCACCATGACATTGACCAGCACATGACATATCTTGCACATGACATATAATCCCGGCTGCATTGAAATATAAGCCAAAGTTAATGTGAGAAAAAGTTAATTTTTTTTTTTCTTTTCTGATCTGGGGCTGTAAATTTTGACCAGACAGACGTTGTCGTTGCTTAGTACAGGTACATGGTATCCAAATAACAAACATTTTTCACATTTGGCACACAAGACTCTTTACTGATACATTAGTTTCAGTTTAATACTGATAATTCAATTAGGGTATAATCCTAGTACACAGCGCACAGCAACCAAGAGTAGACCATACTGATAAATTACTCTAGCTCTAGTCTTGAAATCCAGGGCTTGAAAACTCAGCAGTTCTATCCGCCATGACAGATGTCATTCTGTCCTGAGGTGTGTTATTGTGTAGTTCAGGGTAAACTGGACTCCACTACAACTTTGACCCAAATACATCAGTGGTTGAACACTGGGTGTAATTACTGCCTATGCTGGAGGGCAATTGCACTACAGCACAAAGCATAAGGAGGCCATAGAAATACCACTAGCATTTTCAGTATGATATGTGGGCAAATCCACTTAACCACCATTCGGACCCTTGCTAGACTAGTCCAAGTTATTGTTTAAGTGAATACACAGGTAGCTGGGTGTAAGTGTTGACGATCACAATAAAGTGATTAGTTTCACTGGGGATATATTTGATGTGATAATTCATGTAGTTTTATCAGGATCCAACTTGCAAATGGAAGATGACCAGGTATACATTTAATCAGAGAGGCTCTGAAGCTTCATTGGTTTTTATGGCCTGAAGGATGAATTTCTCTGTTTATGGGGTTCTTAGTAATTCGGGTTACGCCTGAATCCATCTCAATTAACCTTTGTTAGATATTCTTTCTTTTTCTTCTTCTCATTTTTCCTTATCTCATGCTTGTGAAGCTTACTTTCACTTCATCTTCTATTCACCCGCCTTTCCTCCGGTTTGATAAACTCATCTCTTTGTGTCTCTGCTGATGCCCCTCTCAATTTCTTTTAGACTGCAGATGGATTTCGGTGTAATATTGTTCAGGAGATGGGCTGATTTCACTCTTCATTGGTGTGTGCACACAAATCTGATGTTCGTTATTATAAGATTCATATAAATATGCTTGTGCCCATTCTGTCCCTTGTGAAATTTGGCCTGAATAAGAAAACATGAGTAAGAGGTTTTGATATCAGAAGGAAAATAAATTAGGCTGCTATAAGCCTTTAGACGTCAATATATTTTAGACCAAACAAGGCTAGACTTTACAAGGTATCATGGACAATGTTTTCATTGCCTGTTTTACTCTATCCAGGCTTTCAGTGATTCAGTGATTCAAAAGTACCCAGACAGCTTGAGTTCTCTTTAAAGCAGTTGATGTGACCAGGAGACGCAGTGGGATGTTCAGCACTGAGATTCAGAACACCTTGGGTTGCATTTGCAGCAGACAATAGCTGGCCACATTGTCTCCTGTGCGGGATTACTGGACTAAGTGGATGGGGTCTTCAAAATGCTATGTAAGGACCTTGGACAAAATAAATGGTTCCAATAGGACTGTGCACGTGTTGGAGGAAGCGAGAGCAACAATATAACCTTCTGAAACACAAACAGGGTCTCCAGCAGTGGAAGACAAATTGACTATGCTAAATTGGGAGAAAAGAGGAGAAAATGCATAAATAATTAGAACAAATCTCCTCATCTGTTCAAAATGAGCAAACCTGGCAGTTTATCCTATTAATCCTTATTTCTGCCACTTATGCCTGTGTTCTTACTCTTATGTTCATTAATAACAATTAAAAACAACACAGTGTTAATTAAAACATAAAAAACACTTATCCCATCGTTAAGAATAATGTTATAGACCCAATAATGTGGTGTCTATGCCACTCAGCACCGTGTACTTGTGTGTTTATGTATACAGCAAATGTAGTTTAATGAAGGCTTACTTCTCTGTTCTCTCTCTCTCTCCCTCTCTCCCTCTCTCTCTCTCTCTCTTTCTGTGTTCCAATTTACTGAGAGTAAAATCTGACTTTAGATCTCAGGGGGAAATCTGACATTAGAAATAAACAGTGCATAGTAATCAGCTGTCAGATCACAATCCAGCAGAGGCCGAGTCAGTGTCTGTGAGTGTGTGTCAATGCAAGATCTGCATCTGTATCTGGTTCGGAAGTGAATTACTATGACTGTACATGTAGAAGTGTATGTGTATGTATGTATGAGAGAACACAAAGCAGTTATTATTATTATATGGCAAGAAAACTCATCACTTCATCTGTGAGGGTGAAGATTGCAACAGCTGTGTGTTTCATGTTTCACTGATTCAGTCCTTCTTCACATCATCACATGGGGCCAGCTGTAGTCCAGTTGGTTAAGTTACTGGACTAGTAATCCAAATGTTGCTGGGTCAATCCTTATCACTGCCAGGTTGCTGCCTTAACCCTCATTGCTCAGGCTGTATAATGTACTGTAAGTCGCTTTGGATAAAGACGTCTGCTGAATGCTGAAAATGTAAATAACACATGAAGTGTCTTTAAGCAGCCAAAAAGGTGGAAATCAGGTGGTGCTAAATCCGAACTATTACCTCTCTCAGACATGACCAGTTGAACAGTGCGGACATTGTCATACATTTTATATCCATCCCATATTGCATGATTTAATTTCACAATGCTCGAGTAAGTGTGATAGGATTAAGTACTCACACATAAGTCCCTACTAAATTCACTGGATAATGTGCTTAATTTCATGATGTATGGCATGTTGGCATAGTGGTGTCATCTCACAATAAGAAGTCCTGGGTTCGAGCCCC
>JAYDZG010000002.1:11092089-11106033 GCA_034509265.1 Microcambeva bendego
TTTTTTTTTACTATTTCACGTGCGGCTATTGCAATTGTGTGTGTGTGTGTGTGTGTGTGTGTGTGTGTGTGTGTGTGTGTGTGTGTGTGTGTGTGTGTTTATATATATACTAGATAGATATCATCAGCCAGAAACAAATTCCTTGTATGAATCCACATACTAGCCAATACATCTCATTCTAATTATCAAGTACATTCGTGGAAAAAAATAAGAGACCACTTCAAAAATGTTTGGGTTTTTTAGTTTTGCATTTTTTAGGTGTGTGTTTGACCCAAATGAGCAGTTTTTTAAATATTGAAACACATAAACAGAAATTGTAAATTTCAATAAAATGATAATTTTTAAGTGGTGTTTTTTTCCACGAAGTGAACTACCACATGAACTGCATGTTATTTGTTGTGTCTGTTTCATGTCTGATGGAGTGTATGAATTTATCTGCAGGCTGCCACGTCACCCGGTCTTGAATTCGCCAGTGGTGAGTGTATCTGTCTATAATAACCACTCATTCGTGGAGAGTTTTCTGGAGTCCCCGGTCCTGCTGGAGTTTCGTCTTCTTGAAACGAGCAACCGCAGCAAGCCACTGTGTGTACAGTGGAATCACAGCAGCCCGTGAGTTAATCAGAGTACATGTTTTTGAATGCAAGGATGGGGGGTTGTATTTTGAGATGTGTTCAGGGCTTTGTGTACACACAGCTGGTAGAAGTGACACAGATGAGGTATTTCATCCCTGTATGTGACCCAAACTTATACCCAGCATTATCTGTTCTGAGTTATCTGTAAAATCCCACTGACTCATCTAAAATACAGTCTGGATTGTAAAATACAGTGTGAAACAAGCAAGGAAGTGTTTGCTGCAACATACAAGACAATGTCTTTAAAAACCAATGAATATAAAAATCACTTGGGGGCAAATATTATAATTTAGTTATGAAATGTATTTAGTTTTATTTACATTAAGGCGTTGTCGATAATAATAAGCTCAATTACTTTGACTGTTTGCTTTTTTACATACAAAATTCCCTTCTTCCCTTTCCCTATTCAAACTGTATTAGTACTTCATTATTCTGTATTCACTAATAGTGCTCTGTGTGGAATAGAATGAAGTGCTTAAGTGAAATGAGATTTTCAGTTTAGCTACAGACCGAAGCACCTTTCCCGAGCTGCTGTCAAAATTACTTTCATGCAATGAATTAAACAATTAAACAATTAAACAAACAATTAAATTCCATGTATTTGTTAATTTATTGGGCTTGTGTGTAAAAAACATTTGTACTGACCACAGTTATGGGACAGAATCCAGACTTACAAATTGTGTGGAAACAATCCCATAATTTTAGTTTATTTATCCATGTTTTACTAGCACTATATCCTTGTCAGGGTCATCGTAGGTCTGGCTTTCCCAGAATCACCTGGGGCAATGCGGTAACACCGTGATCCATAACAATGCCTCGGCCAGAGCACAGGTCAGAGCACAGGGTGAGCCATTGCACGGCGCTCCTGGAACAGACAAGGTTAACGGTCTTGATCAAAGTGACTGCATAGATTGAAGGCTTCTTGTTTCCCAAGGCATTGAAATACATGTACAGTAATAATACTGTAAATTGCTTGAGTGCTGGAGTAGATTCCACTAGCCCAGTGCTACTGTGGTGCCTTCCAGATGGAAGCATGTGCTCGGAGAATGCCACAAAAACATTCCCCAGACAATAATCCTGCAACGGCCATTGAAAGTAGGAATAATGGTCATAATAATGTGACTCGATTGTAACTGATCGGTTTAAATGCAATATCGTAATATCTGTAGAAGGATTTGTAATAGTCAGTGTATTAGTAAATGTTTTCATTATGCAAGTGAAGTAATTATGTGTGTATTATACGTGTAGTGTGTCAGCAGGAGGTTGTTGGACAGTTAGAGACTGCAGCGTCGTCTATAGGAACATGTCCCACGTGCGTTGCCAGTGCCACCGTCTGGGCACGTTCGGAGTTTTGATGGACAGCTCACAACGAGAGGTAACGCACTGCCCCTTCTTTCAATCAGTTGCAGGCAGGAGAACCTAAAGGTTTAATAGTGCTGAAAGAAAAAACATAACCATGATTAATTTCATTACTCTCTCTCTCCTCCCCCTCTCTTACTATGTGTGTGAGCAGCAATTAGAAGGTGACCTGGAGACCCTCGCTGTTGTAACTTACACATTGCTGTTAGTTTCCATGGTGGCACTGTTGCTAACGGTTACCACCCTTTCCTGTCTGAGAGAACTGAAGTCCAACACGCGTAGCATTCACTGCAATATGGCCGCCGCCACATTCCTCTCTCAGCTCACTTACCTACTGGGGATTAATCAAACTGAACAACAGGTGAGTAATAAAGAAACCCTTGTGTTTGATTGGCTTGCTATTCCCTATTCCCTACGTTGCTCACTCATATACTCAGGAACTCCTCAAAAGATCCTCAGGACCCACTTTGCTCTACGGCACCCACTAGGCCAGATGAAAAATAATGCCAGTCAGACGTGAATATTTACGTACTTGTAAGTAAGAGTGACACGTTCATTCACCCGCTAGTATCACACTTAGCAGCGAGGGTTGTAGGATCAGTCACACTGCATTTTACACTGAGATAAGGGCTTTTGTCTGGTCTGGGCATAAGGAGCCACAAAGCTACACACACAACACACACTCTTACACACACAAAAGCTGTGTTAGAGGCAGACAGGATTCCCTCGAGTGCAGCCTGCTCACACAATATGCTGCATGGGATTAGTTAATAACATTCAGTTTGTGTGTGTTGCCTGTGCATCTTTTCATTCCGAATTCAGTATGAATTAGTTCAATTAATGCTCTTTATGATATTTTAACTTTAATAAATCATTCGTCTAGTTGTATATTGTATACATTTCAAGTAAAGATGCAAAAACTGTTCAGTAGAATCATGCTGATGGTGTGGAGTCTTCCTGCTGTCGCCTTGATAGATGGCACACCGCCCATGCTTAAAACGAACACATTTCTGTATCAAGGGCACACTCCACCCACCAGGGTTAAAGCAGTGGTTCAGAACATTTTCGAGATTTACATAATTTTCCACTTATGGATTTACTTATTCTGGCAGGGTATGCGGGTGTCCGAAATTTCTTCTTTGAGTTCTTCAAAAGGACAGTGTTACAATCAGAGGTTCTAAGTCGTTCTAAAAGCATTAACTCTGAAAAGCATCTAAAAGCATGTGTTCAAATTCCTGGGTTTCTTCTTTATTTTTTTACTGTTCTGAAAAAAGCATGGCAGACGTTCTTGCTATAAGACAAGATAGCATATCTTCATAAGGTCTACAGCAAAACAAATATGTGGTTGGGCTTCACTTGGTAACCACTAAAGCACGCTCTCCCTCTCTCTCTCTATCTATCTATCTATCTATCTATCTACATATATAAATTAGAATATATATTTATCTTAATTATTTTTGTTAAAATGAATCAAAAATGATGTATTGCCACAAAAAAGAAATTGCAGTTTCCAAGAAATTGCTGGGGTTTCGGCGAACTATTATTAGTTTCGTTATAAGGAACAATCCACATATGATGAACTCTAAATCAAAAACAGAGAGGTTTACAGTATATGTTTAGATCACATACATTATTCTGCATCATGATGACGACTCTGACAACCAAAGCTTTCTACCGGTGATTAAAAATTGTGCACGCTGTGATGTGCTCTCTGCAGGACCTGGAGCTGATTATTAAGCTAGCAGCTGAGCTAGACACCCTGTAAGCCCCATGCATGCTGACGTACATTCATCCAAAAAATTGTAGCGAAGGCGTATAAGTGCCTTCACGCTTCTGGCTAAGCCTGAAGACATGTAATGTGTTGTGGCTCTCTTCAGTGTTCTGTCCAAAAAAGATAGTCACAGTTTATCATAATATAGTGCTGGCATTTTGTGTGCTCGTATTTCTGCCTACAAATATTGGTTACACTTTATGAACAAAATGATTTACACACCCCTTCTAATATTTGAATTCACATGTGTCAATAACGACAATTGCTCAAAAATTGTAATAATTGAATTGAATTGCATGAAGGCATTTAACCAAATTGAGCATAGTGTCTAAGCAATTGAGGATAAAGAGCGCTCTCGATGTTTGTGTTTTCTCTCAGTTTTTGTGCACGGTGGTGGCAATCCTGCTGCATTATTTCTTCATGTCAGCGTTTGCCTGGCTGTTTGTGGAAGCGCTGCACATCTACCGCATGCAGACCGAAGCACGCAACATCAACTACGGAGCCATGAGGTTCTACTACGCCATTGGCTGGGGAGTGCCGGCCATTATTACAGGTAGAAATGCGCTTGTATAAGAACAGCATACCGCTTCACTGGGTAAAGCAAACACATTCAAATTAAGACAAACTGTTTAATCTCTTGAAAGAGGCATTTAGGGGTGCATTAATGTTTGGAATGATTTGAACTGGACGATGTGCAGATTAAGGTCTTTATATGGCTTTGCTATAGCATGATGTGATCTATTTCAGTTTATATTCATAGGAGCTGGTTGGCATTTGCCGGGTTATTGAGGTCACATCAATGCCAGCTGGCCTTAAGCAAAGTGCTCAACCCCCAAAATCCCTAGAGACTCCATGACCCCATCTTCTCAGAGTGAAGTCATAAAAATGTTACATTTACACAAAATCAGCTCTGCAGTTTAACCAAGATGGGGATTAAATGTGCTGGTACTAATTTACTCAGAGTAAACTATTGTTACAGGGCTGCATATATTGTGTTTTTTAATGAGTAATATATCAGAACTTTTTAGATTATCAGTGAAAATAAAATAGTGCACTTATAAGTAATTTGAGGACAACTAATGTACAGTGTGCTCAGTGTGTCATGTAATAATTTACATGCAAGAAGGTCCTGGGTTGGAATTACAGGTGGAACAGTCCGGGTACTTTCTGTGAAGAGTTTTCCTCGTGCATTTTTCTCATGAAAGTGAGATGATTTGGAGATATTAAATTGTCCATGACATTGTTTGACATTAACCTTGAATTATTATGCAACCTGTATTGGTTTGTCCTATCACCAATGTAAAGTGTATAATATAATATTAAAGTATAATTAAATAACATAATCTAGGCCTGAACAAGTGACCTTCAGATTGCTAGTCCAGTACCTTAACTAAGCTTGTAAACTGTAAACGTTTCTTGGATATGTAATTATTTAACTGAGGTCGGAAGTAAGAGATATCTCGAATGGAATCATGCAACATTTTTCAATAGGCTTGCTCAAGAGCTTAGTAGTGTCTGGTCCTGCCCACATAAGGACATTCCAAGTATAAACTATTGCAGGTTCATTATTATTTGAATATTGTCATTATTATTATAATATTGAGCACTTGAGGTTGAGGTTGCCTGGTGAAAAAACTAGACTAGTCAACTACCACTGAGATACTGGGTTTTGGACATTTGCAGTGCTATCAGACAGACAGGCGTCAACATAGACATGATGGGCTGTGTCTCAGTAAGGAGAGGCAGAACAGCCTGGCAGATGCTTTTGTCAGCGCACTCTTAATGCCAGTCCCAAGCCAGTCTGGAACATCATCTGGTGGAAAAAAAAATCCGGTGTCAAATGAGGTATACGGACCAGATTGATCCACCTCGGTTAGCAGCCGGAGGTGCCTGTACAGGAGTGGATGCGCCTCATGTGTGCCTCTATTTGTGTGGTTTAGGGACTGTGTAGGTGTCGGAAGGGGAGGGGTTAGGCGAATTTACCAGCCCCGCACGCAATTGGAATCCCCAGCAGTGGAAGATTAATTGCTTACACTAAAATCCTGAGGGAAAAAGCTTAAATTAAAAATAAAATAATTTAATTAAACCATGGAAGCAGGTATATTGTACAATTTGGGGTAAATTTTAGAGACTTTAAATCATTACATGCACACAAGGTAGTCCTTAAATCAAAGTGTGTGTCTCTGAGTGACATTGAAAATGTGCATTACATTAATGTGTGCATTTGTTTCAGGATTGGCTGTGGGTTTGGACCCAGAAGGTTACGGGAACCCTGATTTCTGCTGGATCTCTCTTTATGATAAACTCATCTGGAGCTTTGCTGGACCCATCGTCATTGTTATACTGGTATGCTAAACTCTGCAAACTGTAAACATTTTAATAATGGATTACACCATGGCCATAAAGGTCTTTTGCAAATCTGCCAGTTCAGTTAAAAAATGTAACTCACTGGGGTTTCTGTAGTGCATTGCATGGGGGATGGTTACTTGTGTTTAGCCTGTGGCCAACATTGATTTTTTAATGGAATGTGATGAATGGGAAGCATTTCTGTAAAGTAATAAAACCACAAAAATTTGATGAGGCTAGACAAACAGTGTTTAGATGAATGTTCTGAATTCATGAGAACGTTGTTGATATGCAGCGTGGATGCTAAATATCAGAGGACATAGCTTGCAGATACATTATGTTTTTTGGTATAACCACAGTAGTCCTAGTCATTCATGACATGAATTTAATAAAACATTTGTCAAGAAATTGAAACTGCAAATCTATTACAGGCAGTTTGATGATTTAAGGTGCTTTGGGAAAACAATTCAAACTACAAAATTGTCCAAATTGTCTGTGACTGCCATGAAGGGAAAAAAAATAAAAAATGAAAATCCTAAAAATAATAAATAAGTAATTGCTCATTTTCTCTTCTTTTTTTGTTTTTTAGATGAATGGGGGGATATTTATGATAGTACTGCGTATTACATGTAATCCATCTCAAAAGGAGACAAAAAAGCTGCTCGTAATGTAAGTTCTTACTAACACACACATACACACACACATTCAGTAGAAGTTATTGTGCATGAGTGGACATCCTTGTTCTAGTTTTCTGCTTACAGAAGTGCTAATGTTATCGAACCTGACACCTATCAGCCTTTAGCTAATCTTCTCTCATGCAGCAAATGAGCTCTATCAGAAACGTAAATGATAAATTCATGTGAATCTTTTTTTCTTTTTTTCTTCATGCTTCAGTTCCACTATCCGCAGTGCCTTTCTCCTGCTGCTCTTGAGTGTTTGTGTCTGGTTTTTTGGTCTAATGGCTGTCAATAACAGCATCCTGGCCTTCCACTACATCTTCATCGTCCTGTGCCTCATACAGGTGTGTGTGGTTCTGATTAATGTTCTCTGTAATAAATACTTGGTGATAGAATGTCCATCTTTGTGCTGTGTTTTGATGTATGGGGTGTGACGTGTGATTATTTATCAGGTTGTGTTATTGTTTCAGGGGTTGGCTGTGCTTTTGATCTTCACTTTGCTCAACTCGGAGGTGCAGGAAGCCTGGAAAGCGGCCTGCTCGGGCAAGAAGAGTCCCAATGAAGACCCTTCCAGACCACCTCAAATAACTGTAAGTCTGCATACAGCCAATATTTAAATCGATAATGAAATTTATATATTTTTTTCATTTTTGAATACTGATTCCAATTTTTGCATGGTGGTGGGTCTTCTCTAGTCTCGGCTCAAGAAGCTAGATAATATTTTTTTGTGTTCTGTTTAATACAGACCCAGTTTTCTTTTGCTTTTATTATGATTATTGGTGTGAAGAAAATAAATTCAAGGGTCTGACGTGCGACTGACTGCATTGTTCCCAGTGACAGACCCACCAGAACCTTGACCAAGGAAAAAGGTGATGGAAAAACATCAAAGGGGAAGGATTTTTTGGTCAACTTTTTTTTCCTGAACATATCTTGTAAAATAACTAGTAAACCAACATATGTGTTTATTTAAATCAAACAACTACACAAGTGTTCATTCCAGGGCTGTGTGAAGCTCAGTGGTCAAGGAAGGTGGCTGGTTGCCTTTGAGCAAGCTGCTTAACCCTTCATTCCTTGGATTCTAATTGATTAATCATTTTGTTGCCACATCAAGGTGTACTGGATACACTCATCTGATACATGTTGTAAATAAAATGTAATTAATGTTTGATTTGTATGTTTTACCAGTGCTTTATCCTTGTCAGGCTCACTGGTTTGGTTTCTGTATAATCACAATGCAGTAACACATTTTGGAGAGGCCTCCAATCAATTCCAGGGCATTTCTTTCATCACACCTTCATCATGCCTTCATCATGTCTTAATATGGACGCTCTGACTGTCCAATCGCACCAAACAAGCACAGACATTGGTTTGTTTATTTTAAATGTGTGTAATGTGTACACTATAATGTACGAGAGCCATAGCTAGATCATTTAAGTTTTATTTTATTTTCTGTCAATTACATTTGGGCACATATTTTTTTTGTTTCCTGCATTTTAATAATTTGATCATATTTATTCCAGATCTCCAATGCAGAAATACACCCTGCAAAGTGAAACTGCTCATTTAATACATGATCATGTTTGATAATCACACTTCTGTCTGTGTTGGTTTGGGCGCGTGTAGGTCCAGAACCCTTACAACAGTGCCTCCTTGCTGGAGCAGAGTGGATTACATCGTATCACACTGGGGACATCCACCGTATCATCAGTCAGCAGTGCTCGGTAAGAACTTAAGCAACTGTAGGAACTGTTCCTACTACAGCTAACACAGACATGGGAACAAATCCCAAAACTACAACCCATTTGCATTTAAAAAGGTGCAATAACAGTAACTTTTGAAAGTCGTCTAATCAGATGTACCTTAACCTAGATATAGTCGTGGAAAGAAATAATTAATGGGGGTGTGTTTGACCAGAATGAGCAGTGTTGTTTAATTCTATAAACTATATTAATAATTGTAATAGAGTAGAACAATACTACTCATTTTGGTCAAGCACTTGAACAGAAATTGTAAATCTATAAAAACTGATCATTTTGAAGTGGTCTCTTTTTTTTCCATGACTGTAATTGGTCACTTTATGAGTGAACTATTAATTATCATAGATAAATATAATTGCTGTCTCGATAGCTGTAATTGCTCTTTAGTAACAGTTGTAAATAGATGAAGTCTAAAGTTGAAAACTTTTCCCAAATTTTTGAATCTAAGCTCCCCTACTGCCAACCCTGCTAATGCAGAAAACCCTTGACATGTTCAAGAGAGGAATACTGTAGTGGATTCCTCATTGCCGCAGCAATTTTAACCTCTGCCGGCTGACTTATGGCAGCTGCACGGAGATAATGGAGATGTATGCTTGACTTTTTTATGCGCCATACAGTCAACACTATAAAAAAAAGCAGCCGACTACTGGAAGCCTGATGCAATCGTGGAAGCAAAATAAAAAGTTAAGAAGATCGTTTTGAACCTATAATGATCCATCACAAGACATGGTGGCTCAGTGGGTACTGTCACTGTCACCTCTCTGCAAGACGGAGTTTAATTTCCAGGTATGCATTCCTGTGTGGAGTTTTTACACTCTTCCCGTGTCTGCGTGGGTTTCCTCTTGGAGCTCCGGTTACCTCCCACAGTCCAAAGACATTCAGTCCGGTTAATTGGAGATTAAGTTTTTTTTTTCTTCTGTTCTTCTTTTCTTTATTGTTGATTTATTGAGTAGGGAAAATCTTCTACGTCAGACTGCCGAGCAGGCACTGGGTCACAAGGGAGCCACAGATCTTGATGTAGCAATGTTCCACCGTAATGGAGGTACACTTGCTCATAATACTCTCAATGCATGTACGTATACCACACACATACACATACACACACACACATTTAATTTACTCACAAAAATACATTCCTAATTCTCTCTTCCTTTAGGTGAGGACTCGGACTCAGACTCTGATCTTTCTCTGGAGGAGGAAAGGAGTCTGTCTATCCCGTCCTCTGAAAGTGATGACAACGTCCGCCTCCGGGGTCGGATCCAGCGCCGCTTCAAACGTACCAATCACAGAGAGCGTTTGCTCACTGAACCCACTCACAATGGCACCAAAGGTACCGGCAGTGTTTTCTTATATTTGCCACTAAACTAAAGCGTATAGTTTCATTTTAGTCAGTTTAATAACCCTCAGTCACTTTCATGTCTTCCATGTTTAAGTTTAAGTAGCACACCAGTGCTGGGAATCTGAACTCCTGAAAGTCGAAATTCAACTGTGCTACTGATCAGCTGAGCACACTCTAGCGTGTATAATTGGCAGTTTCTTCAAAAAAAAACACTGTAAGGAACTTGGTTAGTAGCCCAAGGTGCCTGTATGAAAAGTGTAAGGGCATGGAGATGAGTGTGGCGCTCTCCAAATATGAATACTGACCCTACTTGCAAATTCACAAATTGTTTAAGTTAATAATAAGGGCTGGATGGATAAAAATACCCTCCTTTGTCATGACCGGAGTTTTCAGCAGCTAAACAGCTGAATTGATGCTAACGTGGAAGAAAATGGGGAAAAAAAACCATTTATTGTTAATTACATGATGATGTTTGCAACCAACTTCCCATTGTTTCATTCATTAAGTGGCTGAAACTCTGAACCACTGCACTACAGTTATTCTTATGACACTACCAGTACGTGCCTAGGTTTGTGTTTGCTGGCCAATAGAACGGTGTGTTGTTTCCGTGTCAGATCTGGATGGGAATGACCTGCTTTCCTATTGGCCAGCGTTGGAAGGGTGTGAGACCCAGTCTCTGCAAAAATGGGGTTCGGAGCGCCGTCTCGGGGCCGATTACAGCAAAGATGCAGCCAATAACAATCAGGCAGACGCTGCACTCACCAGCGGGGAGGAGAATGGACCAACCCACATGCACAGACACCGCAAAGGTGAAAAACACTTGTATGAATAAAAATATGAGGCTTCTTTAAAATGTTTACACACTTTTTTACAAAAGTAAATGACAAATACTTTCCTTTGGGAAGCATTTTTCTCACTGTTGTATTACTTTAAAGCCATCAGCTTGGTTTAAGATTAGAGTGTATCACGTGATCATCACATGAAAATCTTCCTTTAAAGTTTCTTTGAGTGGAATTCAAATGGGGCTAAATCCAAACTATAAGCTATCGGACACGACTCCCACCATTACTGTTTCTAACAATATAAAAGTGCATAAACTTTATAAAGATCCCTCGTAGAAATAATTTAAGGTGAAGGTGAACATATAGTATCATAATTTAAAATGTGGAAAGGATTGTGCCAGTGCTTTAAAAATCAATGGAAATTACGCCAGCACACCAGTGCTGAGAATCTGAACCTCAGATGAGCGCCATCTAGCGTGCACAATTGGCAGGGACTCTAGAGGACATAATAAGCCACTTAGTCTGCTGGGTGGGAAAAGTCTGGATTAAGTGAGTGGGGTCTTGATCGGTGTCAAGGCATCTGTACAGACATGGATGAGCCTCATGTGTGAATCCACCGATTAGGAGCTAAAAGCTGAGCTGAAGGACTATGCACGTGTCTGAAGGTGCGCTGAGCAGGTAAATACCCTCGTCAATTGACATTCGGGATCCCCAGCAGTGGAAGAGAAAAGGAAGAAAATGCATAAAAACATATAATTTAAACATAAAATATATTTTTCTTTTATGGTAAGCATTAGAAAAGATGAAGCAATCATGAAAAAATCATTAGAATGACACACACCATGTGCAAATTCTCATTGATTGTTTTACATAACATGCACCGGCATTAAATAGCCTTAAATTAAACTTTCCTCTTTGAGTTAATATCATCCAAAGGCTCACACACTGACACACTCTTCCTTTTTATGTCAGGTATCTTAAAAAACCGTCTGGGCTGCCCCCCAGCTCTGCAAAGTTTGTCTTCAGTGGGCCGGGTTCCTAGTGAGCTCTCCTGGTACCGTACATCCACTCTGGGTCACCGGGGCGTCCCAGCCGCCTCTTATGGTCGTATGTGCTCTGGTACTGGCTCCCTTTCCCAGCCGGCTTCACGTTACTCCTCCAGAGAGCAGTTGGACTCGCTCGCAAGGCGTCAGCGCTCTAGAGACAACCTCGACCTGCTGCCACGTAGACGCGAGCTTGGCTCCAGAGAGCACCTAGGCTCCGTCCACAGCATCCATGCCTCCAGAGAAGATCTTGTGCTGGCGATGGCTGGTATCGGCGGGGGGACGGGAATGGAGGGCTCATTGAGAATGCCGCTGAGCAGTCTGTTAAGACAGCACGCATCCAGAGAGCACCTCAGTCGCTCCAGGGAGCAGCTGGAGTCCAACGGAGTCGGAACGGCACCGCAGCCCTGCCGAGAATGGCTCCGAACTCTGCCCCCCCGACAGCTGTCTCATTCTGAATCGCACTCTACATCCTCGCCTCCACCACCAATCACAGAAGAACCTCAAGAAGCTGCAGCTTTACAACGCGGAAGGCTAGAATCCGCTCCTCAATCTAGGTATCCCGTGTCTGCGATGGTCCCGGGTGCGCCGCCCAGTCGGCAGCCCTCTACAGAACAGCTGGACATTCTCTCATCTATCCTAGCCTCCTTCAGTTCCACGGTGCTTCCTAACCCTTCGTCCTCCACCACTGGGCCATCACCCTCACCCCCTCCTCATTCTGCAACATCGCAAAGCATCTCTGAAGTGTCACCAGATTCAGAGTAAGTTAACTTATTGAAACATTTATTTCTTGAGACGTTTGGGGACAAAATAACATAACATTAAGGCTTTTTTCCACTTTGAAGTGACCTTTAATTTGTACAACTGAATAAAAAAAAACGTATCTATTTATTTGGGTGCAGGTCTGCTGGCAATAGCAGTGGGAGCAGTCAGGCCCTTCTAACCCTTCATAAAAGAAGTAACAAAATTGTGGATAAAGAAAATATTAAGATGTATGTTTAATAAATGCAATGACATAGGAAATGTTGGCCAATTCAAACCGCTTCTTCATTTTCTTTGTTACTTTATTTGTCAGAGAGGTACTAATCAATTAAAACTTCTCATTGAAACAGATCCCTCACTTTTGTAGTATGTGTTTACGTTCTTCTTCTGAAAATATTTTGAAGGGTTCTGTCATGTAAGTATATTAGCAAATACAGGCAGGAAATCTGACCAATTAGATGTAAGATTTCCTCTAGGGGAGGTAAGCAAGTAGCAATCCGCCCCTTCTCAGCATTCTGCAGGCGGTGTTATGTATACTCATGTATTATTCATAAAAACAAAATACGGGTGCCTATGTGAGCATGACGGGTTAGTTAACCTCGAATGGCAGCTGCAAATGAGAGATCTTGTGGCATATCTCATTTAAAAGCCTTTTCCATTCTACCCTTTAATAAGAAATTGCAATTGTTCAATCAGTCAGAAAAAAGAATTAGGATGTACTTTCTGTAATGGACTTTATATTCAAAAAGGAGATCAGCACTGCATACCACTGAGCAATAGGAATCAGAAGTGATTGGGATTCGCCAAAAATAAAAGTGATAAATAAAAGTACATTGAAGAGGGAGCAAGACAACCACCAATAAGGAAATTGTTTTGATCTTGCTTTGGTATTTTTAAAAGTAGAATCACTGTGAGCACATGGTAGATAGGGCTACATGGTGGCTAAGTGCGTAGCACTCGCTTCAGAGCAAGAAGTTCCCGAGTTTGGGTCCCTTCTGTGTGGAGTTTGCATGTTCTCCATGTGTCTGTGTGGGTTTACTCTGGGTTTCCTTGACTGTGTCCAAGACTTTGTTTAACATAAACTTGTGGAATGATGAGTCTTGTCTTATGAATCATTCCTGTGCCGGTCATAAATGTAACCAAGGGTTAAAAATTACCTAAACACACCAATAAACAAATAAACATGGTAGATACCGTCTGAAGACAATGTCGTGAAAGTTATAGTGCCGGCAAAATCATCCATCATGACCAGTTTTACATGGGTCAGTGATGGTCAGGGGAAGCATGTGATAGCCAGCAGTACTCTGACTTCTGTTAGGTCCTGAGGCATTGACGCTATTGACTGGTTCTCACGTTCCACTGGCCCGAATCAAATTAATTGATTCAATTAGATCCAATTAATCTAATTAGCGTACCAATACCCTTATCCAGGCCTGAGAAGAAATCACTGTCTCATCAGGAGCCCAGACACTATAC
>JAYDZG010000002.1:11123843-11139561 GCA_034509265.1 Microcambeva bendego
GTAACATTGCACCACAAGAAATTTAATTAATGATTTACAACTGGCATCATTCATTGTATATGTAGATTTTCAGCATTTACTAGTGTGTGTGAGTGTGCGCGCGCTTCATATGTTTTTCTGTCTCTCAGGTCCATCTACCCCTTGTCTCTCCATTTCCGTCCACCAAAGTGGAGTAAATGCCCTCATCATATTAAAACCACATGAAGAAGGACCAACAACTACAGACACTCTAACTGTGGCCAGTGGTGGAGATGATGGACAGCTGTCAGTACTGAAGATCCGAGTACAATTCCAACAAGAGGGCGTGTTTCCAGAGCTACTCTCCCGTTGGTCAGTAGCATTAGCGCACTCTGCCCCCTTGACGGCTCTTAGTGCGCTCAGTTCTTCACTTTTGGTGTCAACGTCACCAGACCAGCGTGTATGTGTGTGGTCTGTTAGTGATGACGGAATTCAGCACCAGGCAACGACATTTTCACATACTGCAGATGCAGCAGGACTGTGCGTTTGGCCCATGGACGGGCCGGGGTCAGAGGGTGGCATGTGTTGCCGTGTGTGGGCAGGGCTTGCAATTATTGAAATTAATTCAAAGAGGAACAGAGGTGGACGAGCAGAGAAGAAAAAAAACAAATGAACGACGGAAAGTAATTTTTGTCACAGGATGAGCTTTGGAAATCCTATGTGGTGTATGAAGTTTTCATACTGTTTTAAAATTCAGAATAAAATTATTTTATTGATTTTAATTTATGGGCTCTTATTTTGGACTTAATTCAATGGTCATGTTATGTAAAGCTGTATGAAATTGCAAATTTATAAAGTATGTAAAGCTGTCTCAGTAGGTAAAATGAGCTGTCTCATTTTAAAATTAGACAAAATACAATTAGTTCTTCAAAAAGCTTCTTAATTATTTGTTGTTGTACTTAATTGTAACATTTTCAATTTAAGTTTTGTCTTACTCGGACGCTCTGCTCTACACCATCTTTTTCTTTGCTTCAAATTCCTTGGCAGCTCCATTTGAACTATGGAATAGATTATCAGACCTTGGTGTGCAGTATTTCCATACTCCAAAAGGTCTGCCAGAGCAGTAGGTCATCCAGGATTTTTTTCTGTACTGTTTAATGAATACTGCATTTTCAGACACACTACCCGCTCCCACTTACTGTTTTCAAATCTGTGAGTTCAGATGCAGCCCAGCTCTCTGGAAGACTTTGTTTTTTTCTTTATATACACCACTGTGTCACTTTATTATTAAAGAGAACTGCTTTAGCTTAACTGGTGAGGAGGATCATCCCCCTTTTCTCACAAACTCGGAAGGCTAGTAGATTAGCCATCCAGAAAGGTAGTCGGAGTCCCTCCAACACACTTTTAAAAAGTTTTGAGAGAACCTATGTTTAATTAATGACACTTTTTTTAGGGGGGATATGGTGGCTTAACTTGTAGGACTGTCACCTCACAGCAAGAAGGTCCTGGGTTTGATTCCCAGTAGGTGCAGTCTGGGTCCTTTATGTGTAATGTTGGTTGGTTCTCGCTGAGTTTGCAATGGTTTGTTCTGGTAGCTTTGGTAAAGATTTGCAAGTGAAGTGAATTCGATATTCAAAATTGCCCATGATCGTGTTCGATACTGAACGTGAACTTGTTTAACTATTAATTACCTGTCCTGTCATGAATGTCCCAACTTTTTTTGAACCAGGGTAATATGTGTAATTTAATTCTTATCAACCACTGGTGCATAGCAACATTAGGAAACATTTGCATACAGCAAAGATGTTATGTCTCAACTGTCAACTTTGTTAATGTACTATCAAATGATGGAGCATTAACAATTAAAGTGGCAAAGTTTTGGTATTAATGATGGAGCATTAACAATTTAATGTGGCAAAGTTTCTGTGTTTTGTGCAGTGAAATGACAAGTGTAGGTTCATCTTCTTGTGTCCGAGATATGCCAATATGACAATGTATAGATTGTACACTTGTGTGAAACAAGGGTTACTATCAGGGGGCTTGGTTGCATTGGTGAGCATAAATATTTCACAATCTTCTCAGATTTCTTTTTGTTCATGTACTTTCTGGCTGCCAACCACTCAAACAAACACCTGTAGCAATGGGAGAGGGGAGAGTAGGACAGAGTTCAGTGCAATTATTAAGATGACTGAGACATTGGTACTGCTGCTATATGGCAATAATAAAAATACACTGAGGAAAGTGCTCATTTGAGTAAAGCATAGGTATAGACCTGGACATAAAGAATAAAGTAGCAGAATAAAAGCAACAGTTAAAACCTGACAGTACTGGGCATCCGCAACTGCTGCTTAGGGAAAAACAAAGCCGTCAAAAGGTATGTCTATTTTTCAACAATGGTTTTGAGATGAAGCATTTGCACTATGGATATCATAATGACAACTCTGGCTTTAATTACAATCAATGTTTGGTGTGGATGGATGAGTGGTCTGTGTGGAAGTGTGCTGTGGAAAAGCAATGTCTCATTTCAACAGAACTCTAAAAGAGGATTCTGGTGATAAAGAAAAAAGAACATACAGGCAAAGGAGAAAAGGGGTCAAACATATTTCTACTGACAGTCCTTCCAGCAAGGTAATGAATCCCAAGCATGTAGTTATACACAACAACACATTTCCATGTGTGTGTATGCATGAGTCTTTTATGCATACACAGAGTTTAGGCTTATAACCACATGCTTTCACCTACATGTAGGGTGGCTCAGTGGGCTGTCCTGGGTTTAATTCCCAGGTCCTTTCTATTTGGATGTTCTCCCTGTTTTTCCTCCCACGGTTCAAAGACTTGCAAGTGAAGTGGATTAAAACTATTTTTAATAAATGTTTGATATTAAACTGATGAATTTACAGTGGTCATGAATTTAGTTATAAATATAATCAAAGTGTGCAAAACATATTCTAATTATAATAAATAACGCATGTATGTAATCTCACCCCATAGGCCGTTGGAAATTTTCTGTTGAGAGAGAGGCTTCCTTTTATTGGCGCTACAAGGAAAAAGATGGCAGGTATGTTCCACAGTTAAAAATCTTAGCACTGTTTTATTATTGAATTATTATGTGTGCAGTGTAGAATCCATTAGTAAGCGTTAAGGCCTGTTGTTGTAATATTTGGGCGACAAAGCACGGTTTACAGTTCCAAAAATGCTGTTCAGTCGAAAGTCACTTTGGATAAAAGCATCTGCTAAATGCTGGAAATGAAAATATAATATTTTAGAGCCAAAAGCACTTCTGGCTAACTGTATAAAGTGCTCTGAAGATTACTCTCTTTCTAGTCGTACAGCTTTCCTTTGAAGTGCTGGTGGGGGTTTTTTTATAATCAAAACTTTGATGAGGCATAAGTGCTTTACTTTATAGACTATGAGCTAGACCTCCCCCCCTCATGTACTTGTAAGATACTCTTTCATAATACCCCAAAAGAACAAAATAACTAGAAGCACTGATTGAGCTGGTCAGTGAGCAGAGACTGTGTTTCTGTGGTCTGTTCTAGTATTTATGTCCTTAGACCAAGTACAATGGCTCTCTTTTAGCCATTTCGAAGCAATATACTTATTTATTCATCAAGTTCATTTCCAAAACGTTTTTTTTTCTTTAAAGTATTGTATGTTTGGGTTTAACTAATTGTAATGTGTACAATGTGCTAAACCATGATTGTGTAAAATGTGTTCATTTGATTTAAGAAGTATCCCGTTTTAATCCTGCAATGGCACAGTATTGACGAGTTTAGGGTTTTATCTAATTTAATACATAAGATTAAATCCATCAGTTATATAGCAATGCATTCAATAAGCAGGTATCATTAGTCAGCAAGCCACTCAAGGTTAAAAAAGGTTTTTGCAGATTTGCTTTAATGAATTAATTATGGAAAATAATAGTGTGAGTTCTTTACTTTATTAATCTAAATAAATTTAAAAATAATGTGGAGCTTATGAGCAGTTCTAACTGGTGGTATCTGAATTAATTTTACCTAAATAAAGGCTTGATTCATACATTTTTTCTTGTTCTTGTGTAATATAACAAGTATTTGTGTTCATGTGTCTTTGTTCAATCTGTTAAACAGACATTCAGACTTAGTGACCAGCACCACTTTTATGTACACACACTGACATGCTTTATCTATATTTCTGATATGATACATGTAACTGTTTTGGTGTAACTTGTGATATGGGACATTGTACACTGCAACTGTTTTTCCATGCATGTGTCAAACTCTTGAATGTAAATCTACAAAAGAAATAAATTAATTAAATCAGGGGTGAGGTTGTTAAAGTTAAGTAAAGGATGTAAAACTTTTGATTTATAGTAGATCCCTCCCTCCTTTCTTCCCTTATACAGTATTTAGTCTTGGTTCTGTCTGTTCTTTTGAATGCATGTATAAAAGGGAAGTTGGGAGGAGTAGTAATCGCTTGAGATAATGATGTGAAAGCAACAGTGCATTAGTGCTGTGGTTTTTGCTGACGCCATTTAAAGATTTAAAGATTACTAAGTATGTTTTTTTTGTCAGGCTGATATTTTATGCTGAAAAGTGTATGTGGTGTTCATCTAGTCATTTTCAACTACTCAAGATGCTAACTTCCACCCTTGACCGAGGAGAGACAGGCCTAACTCATGCCCCTCCGACACATGTGTAGTAGCCAAATGTGTCTTTTCATCTACATTAGAGGAGTTATCTGAGGGGCTCAGTTTTCACATAGGGATTACATTACCCTCTCTCAGTGCAGGCACCATTAAGGTCATAATTGTTCAGCCATCAGAGGTAGTAATTGAATTCGTAAAGAGGAATCCCCTCAGTCATCCTACCTACTAATGACATAATCATTGTTCATGTAGGTGCTTAGTCTGTAGCAGAGCTGAGATTCGAGTTTGAGATGTGTGGTCTTGTGCGGTAGCATATTCTTAAAGTGAACCACCTGAGTGCCAGTTCTTTTTTATATGAAGGAAGTGTTAATGATAACATCTATGCTGCTAAAGTTGATTACTGATGGTTTTAGTTTTTGAAAACATTATAAGAAAGTAATCTGCTGAAAAAAAAGATTAGAAACTTTAACAGCAAACCCAGACAGCAGACGGGGCACACCTAACCATCCGAGTTCTGCTTCCCTGATTGATTCTTTTTGCTCTATTTTGTATCTTGCAGAGTCCTCTGTCCACTCTGTTAAGTGCTCTAATCCCCTCGTCTCTGACATCATGGCACCTTGGGAAGGCTTCTCCAACTCCGAGTCTTCTTTTACCAGCATTCCCCCACCCCCTCCTCGTCCACCACCACCAATCAGATCGCCTGAGTTAACGCCTTCGCCACCGCAATACCCAATCAGAGGCACCCAGCCTGGAAGTGGGCAAAGCAGTCAGACGAAGAACCGACTCTTCACTCATAGGGCACCCTCAAGACCCCCGCGTTTACCTCCTTTGCGTCCAGTTACTAATCTCAGCTTTTCACGAAGTTTTACATTCTCGTTTTTTGAGCTGCCATTTCATCAGTCATCGAGAAGTCGAGCAGATCGACTCAGAGATCTTGTTGTGATGCTCAGGCAGATCCAATACTGAGTGGACAGAACTGTTATTACTTTTAGGAAAAAATTGGTTTGTACACTAACTATATAAACAAATTTGAATAGAAATATAAAAACATATAGAACCAATATCAAATGAAATATGCTGTTCAATGGCATTCAATAATATGGACAGGGGTAGCCTAGGGGGTAGAGCTTTGAGCTCTGCCCTGGAGTCCCTGTTGGACCCTTAATCCTCTCAATTCTAGGGGTGCCACACAGTTGCTGACCCTGCACTTTTTACTGACTGTGTTATCCCAAGCCTGCAACAGAACCCTGCAAAGGCTGTACAAATATACAGCCATGGAAAAAATTAAGATGCGGGTCTGTGTTCTGCCAAAATGAGCAGTGTTGTCATTTTATTGTATTGGGTATTCTAGCTTATAGAATTAAACAACGCCGGCCATTTTGGTCAAATACATACAATTAAGCCTTTAGCCAACATAGAGACAAATAAATGTAAGACTTTCTATTTGTCTCTCATATTGTCTACTAATCACTAAAAAAGCAACAAATAAAAAAAAATAGTAAAACCAGAATTACAGAAATCAAAAGTGATATATATATACAGTACAACCTCTACACACATAACGGCTTGGACACTGAACTTAGCAGTGGTAGATAATAATCTCGATCTCATTCCTTGAGAAACCACACCTACATGACAAAAGTCAAAAGATCAAAGTTATGGTTATTAACAGAATGGATAGGATATGTTTTATACTGCTTCAAGTGATAAGACCCATGTGAATGGCTGATTGTGTAATAATGAACAAGTCCAGGCTTAATTATTGCATGTTTCCTAGCTGTGCCTGTCCATGGTTCCTAATGTGAAATAATATAATATATATTAGGAATATATACAGTCATGGAAAAAAAATAGGCCGCTTCAAAATGATCATATTTAGGCAACTTATTCCATATTATTCATGCCAGATCCTTTGTTTTGTCAGATGGAATACCATGTGTGTTTCTGTTTCTCTTCCTAGGGGCTGAATGTCACCAGTAAAGTCTATGTTCGATATATATAAACCGAAAGGTTAATGATCTCTAACTCTAACCCATTCACATGACACTCAGTGGTGTTCATTCAATGAGAAAGTGAAGATTCACTTGTGTTTTATCTTCACATAGACTTCATGGCCAACAGTGTTTTTGTGTTCCTGCTAAATTGTGGTTTGCTTATTGCAATGACACCAAGCGCATATAAACAAGAAAAATACACATGCAATCTCCTTAGATAAACAAAATGTCAATGCCACCTTACCACAACCCACTGATGATTTTTTTTGTGCAAACAAAGCCCTCCCACTTTGCTTTGCTGAATTCTAGGATAAGTCCATTAACATAAATGCACCATGCCAATGAGTGTTTAAGAGTGTTGTACAGAAGTGCTTCCACATTAAGTGGAACTATTTAGACAGCAGTCCAATGATGCTAATCTGAACTCTAGTTTCATTACAATATCATTTTGTTTAAGTTAAGTGCATATTATGGCTTAGCATACACAAGTTCTTAGTCAATCTATTATACCACTCATGTGTATGAATTCAATAGTACAAATTCTAGATAATATTACATTCCAGAGGGTTAAGGTTGGGTTGGTTAGGTTAGTTGACTACCCTTTGCCATTTTTTTAATTATAGCAAGTTAATGAAAGCTGTATGAGTCTTTGTAATATGGTAAACAAGTCATTAATATGATTAATAGTTAACATGAATGAAACACACCTTCATAACTGTCAAGATTAAGAAAATATACTCATATATGAACTTCATGCATCCATACACATGCATAAACCTTCTCTTATTCAGTGGTTTAGCAATGTAGTGGTATACTAGTGCTTAAGGTTGAAGAGAGGCTTCTTAATTTGTAATTTTAGCTATATAAAATACATACTGAAATGAAACAACATTCCTCATCATTCCATGACCACACATTAAAAGTACAAGACAATATACACAGTACAGATAAAAAGTACAATAAATATAAAAGTTGTTGCTTGTTATAAATTATATGATACCAAACACTTTAAAGTACAGCTTGTACATCTGATATGCATACTTAATTATTACTTTATAAGCTTCATATGAACTTTGTAAACCCCCACCCCAACACACACCACCAATTTATCAAGGAACACCCAATCATCAGGTACTACTTGGGTGGTAGACAGTTCATTCACTCTGCCTTGACACAAATGTAGCAATGATACAGTGGTTCTATAAGTGTAGCAAGTCCAGTGTTGGGATCATTTAACCTTATTGTCAAAGGGGCAAAGTGGGAAAACTATTGTGCTGAAGAGGAGAGCTAATAATTTAGGGTTATAAAACCATGGTTTGTCATCCAGCAGAGGAATAGTTAACTATATCTTGGTCACATAAACTTCCACCAATTCCTTTCATATCTAATCACATAAAGATAAGACCACTATAGACTTGATTTTGAAATTGTCTAGGATCCAACCCTCCTGCTTCTCAGCCACTTTGTCATTGAATCTATTTAGCAATTCTCTTTCTCTCAGATCTCATAGTTCACTCTCCAGCAAGAAAACTCTGTGAACGAATCTGTGCGTGCACTGGGTGTATTAAGAAACAAATTAATACCAAATAGGACAAGATACACATTAACAAGGCTGTCTGAAAACACTACGAGGAAGACGTGACGACCATGGCTGGTTTGTACAGTGAGGTCTGGTATGTCCCGCTCAGTGCCTGCTGGATTGCACACATCACAGTTTTTCTCAAACTGTAAACATCTCAAACCAAAGAACTTTTCAACAACAGCTCAACAGTAATTCTACAGTGCGTCTACACGAGACTGATCTGCCAATACATTTTATGTGAAGGATCCAGATAGCTGGGAATTATTGATTGTACCTAACATAAATACAGAAGCAGTTGAAGATTCGTGGACTGAAGAAGAGTTCTATCTGACCACCAGCATGGAAAGCCAGATGGAAACAATGAAGAAAAGGGTGGGATACCACATACATAGGAATGTCATGGATGAATGTAAAGTAGAGGAACTGGCAGAAAAATCAAATGTCCAAATATCAATGAAGGAAAAATTTAAGGAGTCAGTTAGGTAAGATATTATTACATTATGGTAAAACTTTAAATGGTTTTGCAAAACTGGATTTTACGCACTTTGCTTACTTTAATTTCCTTAATGTGTTTAATCAACCAAGAGTTTCCTACATTTATTGTAAACTGTGTGGCTAAATTGTCTTTAGACATCATTTTGTTATACAGTTTTTCGATACATCGTTTTACAAAATAGTATTACAAAAGAAGTCTGTATTAAAATAATTAGTTTATAAATGTATTCAATATACACACAGCAATAAATCAGATGGGGTGACAACTCTATATTAATGGCCATGTATTTGGAGTAAGATGCCGAAACATTAATGATCATATTGTGTATGAGTTAAGAACAAGTGTGGTTTCTGGAAATATTTTCATTAAACAAGATTCATCAGTTCACAAAGATATGTAAAACACTGTCACAATTTTGTATTGACAATTCACCTCACTTGCTTGTTTTTGGACTGTGGGAAGAAACCGGAGAACCGGAGGATACTCACTGAAACACAACATGCAAACTTCACAACCAAAGAACCCAGGCCGCCTCACCTGGAAATCAAAGTTAGGACGTTCTTGATGTGAGGCGACAGTGCCACCATGGCCTTGTTTATCTGTAGCACATATTTTGTTGTTACTGTATGTTAGACAGGAAGACATTGCTAACTTTTTTTCATTAGCTTGGTTGTTAGCTGATCTAGCTTGCTCTGAAACACAGCTTTTAACACTAAACCAGGTAAATGTGTGCATAACAACACAATCGAACTTGTTGGTAATATAAATTAAGGTTATAAACTAGTGAAGTCCCTTTAACAGCATCATAAAATTAAATATATATAGGAAGAAGTATCAAATAGTAATGTTTAATTTTCTTAGTCAGTTTGTGCTAAATGCTGTAAATGTTAATTGGGCAAGTTTCATGCAGCACACCTTTAGCAAGCTAGCTAACTGGATAAAAGTGCAATAAATTACCAAACTGGGGAGAAATAAAAATTAGTCAGTTAGCTTTGTACACCTTGTAGCCCAGATCGAAATATTGTTGCAATCTTTCTGGCATGTAAGAGGAACTCCCTACATATTTATTCACAGTATATTTTTGCAGGATCATACTGCCTAATAAAACAAATGACGTCTACGTTAGTGTGTTCTTACTATAGATATTTATAGTGATTTGGGTTATTGGGATTTCTGTGGGAAAACACAAATTTATTGGATGAATAAATGATAGTTTAGTTAATGTTCATTTACAATTACAGGTGATTTGAAGCCAATTTCTCAAAAAATGAAGTACATATACTGTGTGGGTTCAGAAATAACTCTTCGGTTATATCCCAGAGTGTCCCTCTTTATCCCATCCATTTGTGATTATTATTTTATTTATTTTACATCATTACATGTATCTTGGTTGTTCGATTTTTAGCAGTGAACACCAGTAAATTAACGGTTCAGGGTTTGTGGATTTTTCACCAATAATATCCTCTGCATTTTTAATGGTTTTATTGTGACAATATATCATTTTTCATGCATTTAAACTCTTAATGTTTTAGGAAAATATAATTTACTAATTTAGTAACTTAAATATCAGTGTAAAAGCAGCTTAATTTACCCTACTTACACAAAAGAAAACTCACTTGCATAAAAGATGGTACGTACATATTGGAGAAACATGTGGTATGTGGTGTAATAATTTAGTGTAATAGACATCTCTAAAGTGTTTTAGCTGAAAAGAAAACCAATGTTTAAGAGAAGACTAAAAGAAGAGTTTTATCTTTAACAAAACTGCTTTATTAATAAAAGAATCTGTCTGCATGAGCGCCAGGGACGTTCCCAATAACACCCAGTTCCGATGTCTAGTTTTGGTGTTATCATTGATTCTAGATGTTTCAACTATAAATGTGTAAAACTATTCCATTGGATCTAACCTGAGATTATGTGCCAGGTGTTCTGGTCCTCGTGTGAAGAGTTGCTTTCTGTCCTGGATTCCTTTGCTTTCATGGCTGCCAAAATACCCTCTTCGAGAAAATGCTTTCGGGGACATTGTCTCAGGACTCAGTGTGGGAATTATGCATCTACCCCAAGGTGACACACTCAAATTGTACACAATAATTTATTAAATGTACACCTAAATATGGAATGGCAACTTTAAAATGTCCTTAGATGAGTGAGTAAAAAGTGAATGTGTCATATCCTGAAATATGCACAGAATGGTCACTGATAAAGTAATTACTTAAGATAATACATTTATTAATTTATTGTTGAGTCATTTTGCATCTGATTCATTGGGCGAAGGGCAGACCACACACCAAACTGTTCACCAGTCCATCACAAGGCATACATTCACATTCACACAGTTTTAGTAGCTCCAATTGGCTTGATGGTCTTTGAATATGTGGGTGGAAACCGGAGCACCTGGAGGAAACCTATGTGGATTCTGGAAGAACATGCAATAGCCAACCAGACAAGTCCCTGGAACTGTACCTAGGTCATTCTTGTTGTGAGACAATAGCACTATGATACACTAAAGAAAACTAAATGAATGATTAAACAAATTGCACAAATACACATGACCATGCTCAGAAATCTGTGTGTGTATAGGTATGGCATATGCACTGCTAGCTGCTGTACCACCTGTATACGGCCTCTACTCATCATTCTACCCCATCCTGATCTACTTCATCTTTGGCACTTCAAAGCACATCTCAGTGGGTAAGCAGACACCACACATAGTCACAGACACAAAGGATATGATAATAAATCACACACATTAAATCACACAAACTGTGTCACTGTGTGCAGGTACTTACGCAGTTATGAGCGTGATGATCGGCAGTGTAACAGAGCGTCTGGCTCCGGATTCAGATTTCATGGATTTTGTTAACACCACCAATGAAACCACAATTAACATTGTAGCCCGGGATAACGAGAGGGTCAAGATTGCTGCTACAGTCACCTTTCTGTCTGGAATATTTCAGGTATAGTTCATGTCTGTAGCTGTTTGTATTGCGATCACTGGATTTAGATTTAATTTAATTTAATCTAAATTTAGATTTTACAACCAGGGATTTTACTTTTACTTAATTATGTTTAGTATTAAGAATTGTAATTTGCTACATTTTAAATAACATTTGTTACTGAGTATAAACTGCTAAATATCATGACTGGGGAAAATGTTGCAGTGGATAGGGTTACCAGATTACAGTGAGCATCGGTCAAAACTTCTATAAGTTCTCCAAACACAAAATCTGGCAACACAGCAATTTTACGAAGTATGTTTCATGATTTAATGATTGGTAAATAAATAAATTATAAAGTAACATTTACTTAATGAGTTTATTTTAAATTTGTCTTTTTTTACTTGAGTATTTTTTAATATTAGAAGCTTTACTCATACTTGAGTACAAAATCCTCAAAATTATTATACGTATTATTTTTCTGACCATGTGCAATTTTTGTGTACTTTGTGTGAGCATCTTGTTTTTTATAAATGAATAGCTTTAACCTTGTCTTTTTGTACTTTATTTGTGTAGCTGGTTCTAGGCCTGGTGCAGTTTGGCTTTGTCGTAACCTATCTCTCAGAGCCCCTGGTTCGAGGCTATACTACAGCAGCAGCAATTCATGTCATCGTCTCTCAGCTGAAATATACATTTGGGCTCAACACTACACGCTACAGTGGACCTCTGTCTCTTATATACGTGTGTATTTACATAAACACAAACGGACACGTACATTCAGTCTGTTTGTATTATGAGTGTTTTTCTCATAAGCTCAAGAACTCTGTTGGGCATTTTCAGCCCCTGACACATGGAGGGGCAACTTCTGTATTAAAATCCTTTTATTCGTTTTTATTAGTGCATCTCCACAGTTTTTCAGTACACAGGACACATTTATAAACTTACAGCCAGTTAACACTATTCACTGATTACATGAAACACCAAACTTCATACAAGTTTCATAAAACATGAAACCTTTGCTAATGCTAAATACATGAAACAAGAACATAAGCAGGAACTAGACATAAATTAGAGGCATACTGTTACATTACAGCAAGGATGTCCTGCGTTCGATCCCCACATTAATTTACAAACAAACATACAAGCTGGATAAATGACAGTCTAAATATATACAGTATAGGTACACACATAAATATATCAATAGGTAAGTATGAGATACTTTCACTTAATTTGAACCCTTGTCCAGGGTCTATAAATAGGACCCTGAACAACTCAACACTAATTGGGATAGGACAGTTTGCAAAATGTAATGAAAATCAATACAGTGCTTAATTGCTGTTCAAAGTATGTGAGAATTAACACATTTCATTAACGCTTGCTTCCGTTGACTGGGTAATATTAAATCCCTTTAGGGGTGGGAAATAACAACACATCATTTAAAGTTTATGAATGTGTATTATTTTTATTTATTTGTTTTTCTTATCTCTTTCTAGACGGTGTTGGATGTGTGTTCATTAATAATTAAGACAGAGATCGGAACACTGATTGTGAGCATCGTAACCATTATTGGTTTGATCATTGGCAAGATAGTGAATTCACTGCTGTCGCGCAAACTTCCTATTCCTCTACCAGTGGAGCTTATTGCTGTAAGTGACATTGTCTCGGACTTAGACTCAGATTTATTGTCATTCAGCCATGTACATAATAGAACATGCGGTTACTCAGGTCTTGGTGTGTGTGTGAGACATAATTCAATACAATAAATGTAATAGTATAAAATAAGCACTGAAATAGAATTAACTTCTATAGAATACAAATATTTACAGTACATATTTTGCACAACAAACATATTGGATGAAGGCGCATAATTGCAAAATGTATAGCAGCAAAAAGGTAGCAGAAATAAATGTTTACAAGTGCACATGTAGACTTCACTCATAATATTATGTGGACGTCTACACAGACTGTGATTGGCACAGGGTTGAATCTGCACACTGTATAGAGTATTCCAACACAACATTATTTTCTATCACTTCAACCACAAATGCTGCAACACTGACCAGAGATAAAGCAAATCAATTCTTGAAATCAGATATATTTGGGAATAATCAGATCATGTTATTAGGACAAAGGTTTACATTCATAATTCTCTGCCATATGCACAATTGCTACATACTAGCTTCAGTTATCTAAAAGCTTTTGAAAATATTTGAGTCAGCTAGTACAATATTCAAAGTTTAAGTGGTGATTTTAATTATTGCCTTTCTTCTTCTTCAACAATTATCAATAATATCTCTCTCTCCCGTGTGTGTGTGTGTGTGTGTGTAGATTATTATAGCTACTGTAGTGTCATGGAGGTTTGATTTTAAGACGATTTATGATGTAGACGTTGTAGGCACAATACCATCAGGGTGAGTTTACTCTGTTCCATTAAAAAATGAGCAATACCAACTAACAGCCACTTTCTGTTAAAAGTCGCTTCCTAAGACAAATCTACTCTTGATTTAGTCTACAGCCTCCAGTATTACCTGCATCCTACATTATGACCTCAGTTATTGGAGATGCATTTGCTCTAGCTGTTGTGGGATACGGAATTGCCATCTCTCTAGGCAGAATCTTGGCACTTAAGTATGGGTACAAAGTCGACAGCAATCAGGTAAAAAAAAAAAACAGGATTAACTGTTACAAAATATGCAAACTAGCACACATATATAAATTATATCACTCCTGTAATGCCCATAATATGATTTTAATACCTGTTATACATGTTATAGGAACTAATAGCACTGGGATTAAGCAACTCAATTGGTGGAGTGTTCCAGTGTTTTGCCATCAGCTGCTCCATGTCTCGAACGATGGTCCAAATTAGCACCGGTGGAAAAAGTCAGGTGATATTAGCCCCAAATATGACTGTATTGTCTTCTCTGGGTTGTTTACTGAAACATGTTTTATGGTCTTTTACCCAATTTTCCATTTAATCTAGTCCTTTTCAGTTACCCTATCATGTTTCATCTTTGCTTCTGACCACTCCGGACCAAGGAGGGCTTTAACTTACATACCCTCAAACCTCAGTCAGTTACACATTAATCAGTTTGTTATAATAAATTTCACCCAGAATAATATGTCCTTTTATTCACAATCAGACATAAGAATGTAAAAGGGAATGTTTATTTACTTATTATTATTATTATTATTATTATTATTACAAAATAAAACCTATTGTTCATTTGCTATGGTTTTCTTTTAGATTGCAGGGGCTATATCATCATTAGTTATACTTGTGATCATGTTAAAGATTGGAGAACTCTTTGAGGAGCTTCCTAAGGTATGAACGTGTGCTGAGATAATGTTTTAAAAGTGTATGTGCCGCTTTTAAAGTTTGTTTGTGTATCTCTTTAGGCAGTGTTGGCTGCTATTATCCATGTAAATCTTCATGGAATGTTGAAGCAGTTTTCAGATGTCCCAGCTCTCTGGCGGAGCAACAAAGTGGACATGGTGAGACAGATGTGGAATGTTTGTCGTTCTCTTTATTTACGTAGTTCTCTTTTACTACACAAAGAGAAAATTCCACAAAACACATCCAAATAGACTTGGGTTCAATTCTCTGGATGGACAGTCTTTGTGTGGGGAGTTTTCATGTCACTGTGTCTTATTTACTCTTTAGTCCAAGGACATACAGTCAGGTCAACTGGATCTTCCAAAATTGTTTCAATTGCTTCCTCAATATATTTTTTTAATATGAGTGAGCACACGTGTGATTATTTTTTTCTGTTCTTAGCTTGTGTGGCTGATGACATTCATCCTCACTTTGCTGTTAAATCCTGATTTGGGTTTGGCTGCCTCCATCGCCTTTTCCATTCTCACAGTCATATTCAGGACACAACTGTGAGTACAAACAATATTTTTGTATATTCATAAATACAGTATTTATGAGAAATAGAATAGAATGCCTTTATTTGCCAGTACACATATACAGATGTACAGTACAACAGAATTCTTTCTTCGCAAATCCCAGCTTGTTTGGAAGCTGTGGTCAGAGCGCAGGGTCAGCCATCATACGGCGCCCCTGGAGCAGTGAGGGTTAAGGGTCTTGCTCAAGGACCCTGGCTGCCAAGCAGAGCCTGA
>JAYDZG010000002.1:11150631-11166232 GCA_034509265.1 Microcambeva bendego
TATCTATCTATCTATCTATCTATCTATCTATCTATCTATACTATACTATACTATACTATACTATACTATAGTGGAAAAGTTTTATATATATACATATATACCACTATAGTAAAAGCATTGTAGCGACAATTTGCATGACATGTAAGAAATTAAGGAGTTAATGCCCTACTTAAGGGCCCAACAGTGGTTAGCATTGCTCTTAATCACCCAAAAACATGTTTAAGGTTGGGCTGTTTGCTGCTGTACTGTTAAGTGTTGTGTACTCCACTGTCTATTGCTGTCCTGTTTCACACTGACGGGTTACTGGTTGCAGGTAAATCTCATCTAGTGCTTCGATGATCCTAGGTCCTTGGTTTGATTCCCATGTGGAGCGATTCCCGATGCCTTTATGTGTTTTTTCCTTGTGTCGGTGTAGGTCTCATACCGGAGCTCCGGTTTCCTCACACAGTCCAATAATTTTTAGGCAAGGTGAATTTGAGATACAAAATTGTCCATGACTGTTTGATATTAATTTTGAACTGACGAATCTTTGGTAACAAGTAACTATCCGTTCTGTCATGAACGTAACCAAAGTGTGTAAAACGTAATTAAAATCACCACAGTTATTATAGGACAAATCTAAATAACCTAAACATATGGCTTATTAAGCAGAATGATGCATGGTTTCACTGTCCGGTCCTGTCTGTGAGATTTTACCTGCTACCAGTAACCTGACAGCATTAAACAGAACAGCAGCAGACAGGAGTACGCAGCATGAAACAGGGCAGGAGTAGACAGGAGTACACAGCATGAGACAGGACAGGAGACAGAATAAAAAAAACAGGTCAGCAGAACTTGACAGCAGTAAATAGTACACCAGGAAACAGAGCAGGAGAACAGGACGGTTAAACATGACAGCAGTAGAACAAAACAGCAGTAAACAGGACAGAAGAACAGGACAGTAAAACATATATCAGTAGAACAGGACAGTATAACGACAATGGGGAATAGGGCAGCAGCGAGAACAGAGGAACTGAATAGTAAAACATGACTGGTGAAGACAAGCAGTGAACAAGAGGAGAAATGGACAGCAATACAGAACAGCACAAAAAGACAGGAAAAAAGACAGCAATAGGTCAGCCTGAGTGATTGCAGGTAAAATTTCACAAATCGGAACTGACATGGTGGCTCAGTGACTGTAGCCTCACATTTAGAAGGTCATGGGTTTGATTCCCATGTGGAGCGAGCCGAGTCTTTTCTGTGTCGAGTCTAATAGACAGAAAAAGCACCACATCATAGTGCATAACAGGACAGCACTAGCCAGACCTAAATCCTGCTTTTGGTTAAACATCCCAGATAGGAACTGACATTTTGGCTCAGTGATTAGGTTCACAACAAGAAGGTCATGGGTTTGATTTCCATGCAGGTCTTTTCTGTGTGGAGTTGATTTAGAATAGGCAGGAAATGCACCACATGATAGAACAGGACAGCAATAGGCAGGCCTAAATAGTAGGGGTCGTTCTATTTATAGGCTACTGCTGGACGTAAGAGTTTTGGTATGGATTGCATTGTCAACTTTCTCGAAGTATGATTCCAGGGCAGTTAAGGTACTGGACTAGTAAGCAGAAGGTTACTGATTCAGATGTCACTGTTGGGCTCTTGAGCATAACCCATAATATTAAGCGTTTTATTTAAACACGCTTTGTGTGAGAGGTTGCGCGCGCACACCCGCGTGCGTTCATGTGTACATATGCATATATGCATGTGCTCGTGAAGGTGACTCCGTGACGTCACGTGATGTAACCTAAATCGTCCAGTCCTGTACGATCGTAACTACTAATGAACGAGTAAAACCGTAGTGAACGTGCTGGCGGTAGGATCGTACTGGTTGTGAGTTGACCTGATCTCCCTCATTACAGACGCGCTGAACGGCTCCGCCATGCCGGAAGCGGAGGGATCTGGCCGGACCCCGCAAGGTGTTCCCTACAGCGACCTACCGCACATCATCAACGCCGACCAACTGCACCTGTACTGCCGCTACTGGGAGCCCGAGCAGCCGCCGAGGTGAGGAGCGCACTAACTCACACAAGCAGACATTACTACTATGTTTCAAGTCGCACTGCATCACAGTGCATCAAAAAAAAAACACACAGTCGTAACTATTTTACTTTGCCAAGTCATCCTGGTCAGGGTCGTGGGGTGTCACAGGCCTCATATGCAAGAACATAAACCCGCCAAGGTGATAATGCACCGCAGGAGCAGGAGGGTTTTTATTGTTCATTTGTATTCCTAGAGAAATTAAGAGTAGCCGACCGTCCAGAAGTGCCCGAGAAAACCCACATGGAGAAAAAATAAGTGGTTTACAGGCAAAAACCTTGACAAAATCGATAAAATGCATTAAATACCGTCCAAAGAATGGTGAGCAGATAATGTTCAAATCAGTATTTATAAATTATAAAGGACAAATTGTTTTCTATTGTGTTGCAGTATTTGCAGTGTGCCTGGCAGGTGATACCCGATGCTTTAATTCGGGGTCACTTTACCATTCCTTTTACATTTACATTTTCAGTATTTAGTAGATGAATATATCATAAGCAACTTACAGTACAATTATAGTATACAGTCTAAGCGATCACAGCTAAGGTTCTTGCTCAATGGTCCAACAGCAGGCTACGACCGGCCCTATCATTTTGGTAGCTTCTTTTGTATTTCCCCCAAATTGTGAACACTAAACACAAAACCATCCAAAGCTTAGGCTTTGTCATTGCCTTATAATATGAATAAATGTTTTAATGGATGTCTTAATGGATGTGGTAATGGTGTCCTTTGGACTGGAATGTATAACCTGTACAACAATGGGTTGTATGTAGTGGGAGAAGGTAGGCCAATTTATAATCCAGCTGTTTAAGAAAGCAAAAGTTTTTAGCACTAGTGTAATTCAAAATTTACAGTTTATTTTGGTACAAATAATGCTGATCTTGCGCTGAGCACAAATGAAAAGCGAAATCTTCTTATGTTTTGCTTTATTTGGAGTATGCCACCTTTTCTAAAGGTTGGTGGATGTTTCAGCTTTTGTCTCATTAATAATAGATTGTTGCAGTGTTTAATCAAACAGATTCAGGTTTAGTTCCATTTGGAGGTGTCAGCTGTGAATCTGTCAGACTGTGCCATTCACTATTTGCTGATTGGGATATTTCTGTGTTGCAATACTCAAGCAGGCTTGCCACTTTTAATTGAGGATTTCAAGTCAAACCTGGCAGGTTTATCATAGACCCTGCCAAGTCTGTCACTGCCAAATATCTCAATGACAGCCTTTTATTCCCAATGTGATTAGACATGATCCAGTTAAATATAAAATCACACCATTGTGCTTGTCTTTCACTCTCATAAGAAGTGCTGGAATGTCATGTTAAAAAATATGTTTAATACACCAACATACTTTGGAGTAATGTCATTCTATCCAGCCATATAGATACAATGCCAGCACACTTTTATCTCTTGCAATTTAGTGTACTTTTTTGGGACAGACACAACAGAGAAACAGGCTGACCTACACTCCATTATGTTAGTCAAAGCTTGTCTTTCCCCTTTTCCCTTTTTGTGGCATTTTAGCTACAGTGTTGTCTTGCTTTGTTTAAGCATCCTGCAAATAAAGGGTCCTGCTGGTGTGGGGCTTTACCTGGCTTCTTAGTGGTGAGGCACCACCTGCCCTGTACAACAATTAAAGCTTTATTGCTAGGTTTAGCTTTATAACTAGGTCAAATAAATTTTTGATAAATGCATAAAAATGTGCATCTCATAAAAATAAAGGGGGAGAAAACCTTAATTTGTGACAGCAAACAACATGGACTGTATATGGTCCTATACACTATTCACCTACATATTCAATTCATTTTTGCATTTAGTTTCTATTTATTTGTGTTTAATGTACATACACTATATATATAATTCAGTATTCTTCAATAACATAAACTACGCAGGTCACATGTGTTATAACAAATGTGCATTTGTTGCGCAAATGTGATGGGTTTATTACATGTAACCATATTTTGGGGTTTATTGCAGATAGGGATTTTAGTTTAATTGTTGTTATTAAAACATATAATTATATAAACAAATCTTTTGTTATTATTTTTAGGTTTATGGTTGGCATCAACAAGTTTCAGTCGGGTCTTTGACTGTAAAACTATTTGTTTTAGCTTGAATTTGTAATATAGGACAAAGGATGGCGAACATATTTTGCCGGTTTTCTAATACACCACATTGCATCCTAGATTATGAGCTTTGAAGAAATCTTCCCACTCTACATTTGTGGCTGGTTTCTGCATTGCACCAGTTTAACTGGCAGCAAAACAACATGGTGGTGGTTTTTACACATCTTACCTATTTCCTTCAGGCACTCTTCAAACACCAAAGCCTCACAACTAGCTTTGTTTCACCATCTCATTAGCAGCAGTTCACTTCATCTTTAGTTAATCTTTAAGGTGCTGGCTTTTTTTTTTCTCTAAGCCTAGGTAGGAAGTCTTGTTTGACTTTGAATAAGGATGTCTTTGTTCTAGCAGCCTATAATGAACTCATGGTAAACTTGTGTTTCTTTGGTTTTGTATTTTATCTAACTATTCATACATATTCAGAGTTCTCAAAATAATGTAATTTTGGGGTTTCTTGCCTATCTTGACAAATTAAATTAGTTGATTCAATTAGTTGAATCACTAGCCTTGTGCTATCCTACACCCCGACCAATGCTTTTTATTTTATTTTAAACCGCAACCGTGCTTGTGAATATATTTATGCCGATGGGCATCTCGAAATGAGGTGTGTTCATAACAATTTTTGGCATATTGCTATTTTGCCAACAGAAAACAGAAGTGGGCCACTGATCAAAAACAACCTAGGCAGACATCAACAGTCAGACGTTCAAAGCTATCTTGGCAGGGAATTGTGCATACACCCTGCTTGTAATGCACACATGGCATACGCAGCATAGCATGTGCTAGCTGGCAGCTTCGCAAACTTTTACATACAAATTTTACAACAATAAACAATTCAAAATAAAATAACATTATTCTTCATCTCGTAAAACAACCTGCTCACACACGTTTACAGTGTGAACAAGCAGGTCAGTTTCCTCTGCTGAGAAGTGTTGGACATGTCCAGATAGTCTGTAAAATAGCAATACATCAAAGTCAAACCACATCTGGCTCTAAAAGGGAATGGCAAGTTACATTCTGTTTGGTTTATTGCACGTTATGATCAAAACACACCCATGAATAATTACGAGACTTACTATTTTCTGAGCTGCGCAAGGCATACAAAGACACACTGTTATATTTGTTCTAGATTGAACAATGAGAAGCACCATGTCTTAAACCTCTGTTCACTAGAGCCTTTATGTCTTATGCACAACGATTTTGTCTACGATTTTATAACAGCACTGGCAGCGGCCCTGCAAGAGCTTTTGCAAAATTGTAGACAAAATCTAGTGATGGCACAAGCTGCACACCCTTCTCCAAACAAACCTTTTGATTATCTGCGTTCCTCAGCTCAGCCATCGGGCTAATGATGACCTAACACATGAGTAAGGATTGGCTGTTGTACATACAGGCTGGGAGCAGGACAGGGAATTCCTTATGACTGGTGCCTGTATAAAAATGAAAACTGGTCTGATCATGGGGTGGCTCTGCGTTCACAAAGCTGACCTGCCTTTGAACTCGCCTTGTTCAGGTTAAAAGATCTAGTGATAAAAAATCCTCTAGTTCACCTGGAGATTAATTTCCTTTAATTACCACCCAGTGAAAACTCCAAGTCTTAATATGTACAACTATATTAGCGTAGAAATCTGTTTTAATTGGTTATAAAAGTTCAGAACCTGTGACTTAAATTTCAGTAGCAATGCACTGATTTTTGATAGACAAGAGACAAGTCAATAAATAGCAGAATTTAAATCAGCTAATATTGATTTGTTCACTTACATGATGTATTAATGTGTATGTACATGTATATGTACACAATATATAATATATATAAATGTAATACCAATACCAATATATTCCTTTGCATGTTTGTGTATGAGATTCCTGCGTATGGTTTCATTGTAACTCTTAAAATTAGTATTGTGGGTCATCTATACACCCACTCTCATGATCTTTGTGTCATACAGTAAGTTACAGTAAAGTAAAGGTGGGTGTTTGTACTGTTCCAGCATCACTGGCAGCCTGCAGGTTTATTCAGAGCTCCCAGTAGAATCTCTATAGCTGTATGTATGTGTCTGTATCTGTGTAAGTGTGTATTAGTTTCCCTCCATCCCTGCAGTAACTCTTTCCTACTGTTTCCGCGGCAACTATTCAGCCTCCTGTCACCGTGGCACAACCCCGAAGATGAGCTGTTACTATAGTAACTACTTCACACCCATCTGTGTCAATCTAATTGAATGACTTCTGCATATGATAGAGGCCCGTGTCATGGCGGAGCCCTTATATGAGCGTGGCTCCGCATGTGTTGAGATCGTTTATACAGTAAGTGCACCCTACATAAGTGATTCCATGCAGCGGGTCACACAGAGGGTCACTCTGTGTCATGAAAATCCCATGCTTTCTATAGATTTAGGGCCCTATCTTACAATCTGCACAAGACACGTCGCGATACTCATTGCTATCAAACACCCAGAGTCTATTTTTCATGCCTTGCACCTGTGTGGTGTAAAAAAAAGAAATAGTATTTACGCCGATGGCCGAATATATTCACACCAGACGTAATATGCAAACCCATAGCATGTGCCAGTTACATCAAATATAAACAGAATATAAAATAAAAGAATATTATTCTACCTCATTCTGTTAGGAGATAATGGCTATAGATTAAAGACCTGGCTGATTACACCGTATATCATGCCTATGACAGTACGGCTTTCAATCAAAATCACACCAAAGCACAAACTGTATTACAAAGATAATTTGCTTGGATGAAAATGCACTTCGTATTGTATTTGGACATTTTAAGATGCTCACTTTGGAATTATTTGATCACTGTTCATGGAATCACTTATGATGTGTTTGCCATTCTTATACAATTCTTTATTTCATTGACTAATTTGTTATAAATTAAACAAATTAAAATTAAATTAAATCTGGATTCCTGCTGCTCCCGTAAATCACCTGCTCACGCACCTTCACAGCATGAACAAGCAGGTCAGTTTCCTCTGCTGAGAAGGGTTCGACACGTCCAAGTAGCTGCAGCGCTTAAATAGCAATCCGCTACCGGGCTCTTAAAGCGAAGGACAAGTGACACTCTTTATTGCCCTTTAGACCTAAAACACACCCGTGAATAATTAAGAGAGTTAGTACATGGCTTTTGTGTTTTCCGAGACACACAAAGCAGATGTTTCCTGTCGTTAAGATGGTTAAGAAACACTGCCACGCCCTAAATGAAGCTGCGCGGTGCGTGGTTGACGGATCACCTACAGATCGCTAAAATTAGGCCCAGAGAGTTTATTAAAGAGACTTAATTCAGATGTACCAATGTGTTTATTGATGTACTTCTATAACATACTGTTGTTCTTCAATTTAGGGCAGCGCTGTGGCTCCTTGGGTTGGACTGTCACCCCCAGTTGGGGCGACCCAGGTTCTTTTCTGAAGGGAGTTTGCATGTTCTCCTCATGTCTGTGCGAGTTACCTCCCACAGTCCAGAAACATGCAAGTGAGGAATATGTTCCATATCCTCTTATAAACTATGTGTGCTGTGGCATATTTTACATGGCAATGGTCTGTATTTCTTGCAGACCTGTTTAGGTCGAGTGTATGGACTTGTGACATGAATAGCACGGATCAGTCCTCTATGCTTCTGTATTTTGTGTGCAATGTCCTTTAATGTGATTGGTCTCCTTCTGCTGATTACCCATAGCTGCACCTTGTTTGGGTTGGGTTCGAAGAGTAATTGGAGGCCAGTCATTGAAGATGCTTTTGACTTTGTCATGTCAGTTGGATGTGCCTCGCTTTGCCTTTGTTATGCTGGTTAGTTCCTTGCTTATGTTCCTTTGATTTTGTCTGTCTCGTTTTGGTTTGTATTCAAGCTTCTGTTGGCTCCCGTTTGGTCTTGTTAGCTTCTATTAGCTAGTGTAGATAACTGTAAAATTTCAATGCAAAAAAAGGCTTTTAAATTTCGACATGTGATGACAGATTTACTTCCATATATTTCCACTATTTTCTCAGAATAACACTGGACTTTTACATCAATATCTAATATTATTTACATCAATATTAGAGACCCTTCAGACTGAAAGCACATATGTTTGTTAATTAGCCTTAATCAATCAGGTATTATCAGTGTCCTGGTGATATTTTTTTATGAATACTTTCCTGCAAATGAATACTTTCCTGCATATTGTGAGCACGGATTTATTAAGTCTGAGCCCGGGGTCAGAGCACGAGGTGACAGGGTGAAGGCCTCCTTCAAGGACGGAAGGGTGTGTTTGCATGTGGGTGTGTGTCCAGTTGAACATGCTGAGTTCCATTGTTAGTCATAAGACTTTGTCTTGTTATGAGTTACTGGAATTTCATGCTGGGTTGTTTGTATAATCTGTAGCAGAAGAAAGCATTCTTTTTGAAGGCTTTGGTCCTGATTCTTGTTGGTTGGTTAGGTCTAAGCCAAATATGTGAATGAAATGGCAGTACAACCATCACGCATGTGTGCTTTAAATTTGATAAGAGGTGCAAAACAAAGATTTCATATTTTCTAATTGTCTCTCTTTACATCGCATATGTGACATTTGAATGACAAGCATGTGGTTTCATCCAGCCATGTTACATAAATAGCTCCGTAATTTTAAACCTTACTAAATTCCTCTCTTAATATGTTAATATAAAATATATCTTACTCACCGTTTGTTTGTTTATTTAGTATTTTAATGTCACGTTTTACACTTTGGTTACATTCATGAAAAGAAGTGGTTATTCATTAAGTTGAATCAGTACACAGGTTGAACACAGTCATGAACAATTTTATATCTCCAGTTCACCTCACTTGCATGTCTTTGGACTGTGGGAGGAAACTGGAGCAACCAGAGGAAACCCACACTGACACACAAGAGAACATGCAAACTCCACACAGAAAGGATCCGGACCATCTCGCCTGGGGATCGAACCCAAGACCCTCTAACTGTGAGGCGATAGTGCTACTCACTGCTTCATCCTACACACACTTCCTTTACTACATGGAATGTTGTACTTGAATGATTTGTGAATTCAATTATGTTATTCTCTAAATGTGTAATTAAACCGCAGCTTTTATTTCCTAGTACCTGACCATGAATTTACAAGCATAACTGAAAAGAAAACATTCAATTTTCACCAATGTCACATGAGTTTAAAGAGAAAGAGGCTGGATTTATGTGAAAGTTAAACAGGTACAAAAAGAGTATAACACTAGTAATGATTGACAGAGTCAATCGCTACAGAGGACATTGAACCCCCATAATTACATACAGAAAATCTGAATGTGTTCAGTAATGCAAAATGTATGAATTTTAAATTTGTTGAATACAACATCAGTGTTATGACTTTTGCGCCTTGCTGTAAGATGCATCCCTCTTCATCAAAGCATGTTCCAAGACCACACCAAACAGAAGGACTCTTGTGTATTTTATATTATTTAAATTATTAGACCTGGCTCCAATTTTTGAGCTCCGGATATTCAGCACTGATTGGTAGTGAATATCTGTATTAAATTCAAATGTTTTACATTTAACAAAATAGCTCAAGTCACACCGTTAAAATAAAAGTACAGCTTAAAGAAGAACACTAAGTGAACATCTTAATTGCAAAATATATTTTTAACGAAAAAAAAATGTTAGCAGTGCAGCACACGCAAAAAGAAGACTTTAAATAGAAACAAAAACCTTTAATTCCACACAAATTGTAATACGTTTTACATAATAGCACACCGCGTTGAAGCAGTAAAGCACACTTTTAAAAAAATAAAATAATAATTTAACCTACCTTCATGTTCTGTGCAGGAAACACAAGTTTGTCCACATATTTTTGGTAAAATTGAGCTTCATGTCTAGTTCATTATAAAGCCAGCATTGGAAAAAACACGCTCCCATGGGATTGATTTTAGGCCTTATTTAGCCTTACACCGTCAAATAATAATACTTACCGCATTTCGATGGTTCCTCAAGCATGTTGTGCCTCCATGATATGCGAGTTTAACATCACACATTGGGCACAATGCGAATATCCGAATATCAAATATATATCCCAATACCTGAATATTCGGGTCCAGTCCTATAAACTTTACATTATTATATATGTGATGCATCAGAACAGTGCAACTGGTTGAAGACTGTGTAGCATAATAAAACATTCATGTATAAATGTGGGAAATATTTTGCTGTATGTACCAGCATAAATGTATGATACTGCTAACCATCTTATACAGGGATATTCACTCAAAAGTGGCCCCAAATGTTTGGTTTCATCACCTGTTAGGATGAAGCAATCTGAACCACAGAAATATCTTCATACCTTGATGTATGTGTAATTGTATTACATGAAATGCTGGAAGTGATCTCTGTTTACTGCCAGACACATTTCAACATGATGCTCCTGTGCCTCAACATGTTTAGTGTTTTAAGTGTACATCACAAACACCATAAATTCACCCTGACTTCATCAAATTGGTGACTCAATAGGTTCAGACCTCAAGAAATGCTGCTCAGTACTGTACAGCAGCATCCTGATGAGAAGTCTAGTGACTTGTATGATTGAAGGGTATGGCTTATGCACCCGGACATAAAAAAACAGGTTAAATGTTTCGGTGGCTGTCTGGCACCTACCTCATTGCTCCAAAGAAGGGGCACCCCAGCTTGTTTGATTGCTTGTTGTTGCGTTCAGATAGCTTTGTTCCTTGCTAGAGTTAAAACTTAATATTTGGGGGCATCTTTCAAGTGAAACTCCCTGTAAAATCTATGAGCTGTAAAAAAAGACTCTTACTGACAAGTTGCCACCCTTAACCCTCAAATGCATTTGAGGATTGTCACAGTTGTTTTGGCTGCCCTGGTTCTACACTGCTTTGCTTTGGGTAAGAAAGATCATCTGCCAGCCCCTCCATCCCTAGCACCAGCAGAGCTGAAATATCATCAGTGAAAGTTCCATCATTTTGTAATCCTCTCAACTGTTATTAGTAAAAAATATAAATTATTCTTAAATGGTATATCCCTAGAAACTAAGACATGCAAAAATCTATTTTTATATATACATTTTCTTTTTCAGACTATTAAAATGTTATTTTATCAAATGTTCAATTACAGATTTAATTGTATTATTAAGGTGCGCAAGCAGGTCATTTACAGGAACAGCAGGAATTCACCAAATAATCTTTTTATGTATTTCTGTCTTTGGTGTGCTTTCAATTTTTTCATTCAGTGGTGCTCCTGTGTTTTCCGTTGCCGACATAGATTCATTCAAGAAAATTCATTGTTAACAGGGTGTAAGATAGCATTGAGCATTGCAAACTCCTTGCACGGGGTGTAAGATAGGGTCAAAAGCTTAGAAACATTTTTAATAGTCAGTCTTGGGATTTCAGTGACCTTGGGAACTGGTTTTGGTGATTCAATAACTGGTAAACATTCATACAGATTCCTTATTTAGTTAATTTCCCCAAGAAGGTCAACAAGTTAAAATAATCTCTTATCTAATAAGTAAATAAATAAGCTATTATTAAAGCTAGCATCTTTATGTATCAATGAACAATAATATGTTCATTATGAATGAAACAACTGGCCAAGGTTGGGATGAAACCCCTAAACTGTCACCTCATGCCATGAAGATGAAGTGTTTGTCTGGATGACTTGGGAACCATCCATAAGTCTGCTATGAATTTGAAGCAGCTGTGACACAGATTTCACAGTAAAGCAAGAATTCAATTTGAATGTTGCTGACATCTTCTAATTTTCTAAATCTAACCACCAGGTTTATTATTTATTATTGAGTCCAGTGTTTTGACCCAGCAGACTTTATTGTTTCATAGGACAACTTACAATAAACCTATGATAGAACTTTCAATCCTTGAACCACAGAATAAGAACATACGAAGTTGTCATAGCTCATAGTTTCCCAAATGTATGTAAATGTTATCCTTAAGTGGACTCATGTATTTCTTTTTTGTATTTTTGCTTCAAGCATATGTTGTACCTTTAATAAAGGTAGAAAAATAAAATCCAAAACAAATACTGATATGCTAGAGCTGTCAGTATTTTGTGTGTACTAAGGTGTTGGGATTCAAAGTGAGAAGAATTCTTCCTTGTTTATTAGCCTGGGAACAGCGACAAGTGCATTAATGTGTGTGTTTCACTGAGAGGACTAGCTGGAATGTTAATCCAGCTTCGTTAGCTCTGAACTCTGTCCTACTTTTCCCTCATTCGCTTGTTCTTTCATCTGTCCTTCCGTCCCTTTCAGTCTGTCCCTTACATTCTGTCCCCTCTCACTTTGGCCCCCTCTCTCTCTTTTCTGTACTTAGACATAATGAAGAGCGCCTTTGTCAGAGCCTGGCCTTATCAGGCCACAGCCGGCAATAAGTGTGAATAGTTTCTACTGAGTTCAGTGTGTTACAGTGTGAGTGAGTCCGGTACCCCCCTCAGGGATAAAGACTTCCCTCTGTAGGACTTAATATGTCCTTTATTTGCCTTTTGAGAGTGGGAAATGTCTTCATTGGACACCCCAGTGGTATTCGCTCACATGTAATGTAAGGCTAAAGTGATGAGTGAGATGTTCTCCTCTAACGAAATTCATGTCCAAAATTAATTCATATATTGCAATGATTCACAGTGTATAGACCTTTGGCTATTTTAGCCATACATATTGCTAAACAAAATCAAACATTTAGCTATTTAAATCTGCAAACAAAAACAGCTACTTAAAATTCACAGAGCTTAGTGAGTGGTTTATGCCATTTTGCCTTGCCAAAGCTTTTTAGTCACAAACTGCTTGGCTACACAGGCTGACGGATTCGGACCACTGACCGCCGTGCCCTGTTTATAATATTCACCATTGTGTTCCAAAATGCCTCTGGAGACCACATCAGGACGACAACTGTTTATACGTAGCCCAGTGGCTTGCCATGTCCAGACAGCTGCATACAGACCAGAGATCAGTATGAGCATATTTGATTGTGTTGGCTGATATAGTGTCGCAGAAATTCATTTTCCAAATCAAAGATATAAAATGACATGATTTTTAATGTTTGCTTTCATTTACTATTTATTTGTTTGGATTTGAACATCATGCTTTACAATTTTGTTACATTAGTGACAGGACAAGTAGTTACTGCTTACACAAGATTCATCACTTTAAATCTTTACTGTCAAACACAGTCGAGGATAATCTCCAATTCACCTCACTCGCAAGTCTTTGGACTGTAAGAGAAAACACTTGCAGACACAGGAAGGACCAGACCTTCTCACTGTGTAGCTACAGTCCATCAACACCCCCCGTGTTTTAGTTCGAAGGTTATGTTAAGGTACTCTCACCATATAAAAATATACAGAAGGTTAGTTGAATTTATATTGTCCTTGGGTGCCCAGGGTGTATTTCTGTCTTGTGCTTGGTGATTTCATCATAACTGTGATACTTAAGGAATTAAAAGCAACAAATGTTTTGCAGAAATGCTGGCTTAACACTTGGTCACAGTTGTGAAGACTTGGTTGCTTTGTTCCATATGGCACTCATGGCACTAGCAACTGCGCACTTAATAGAACTTTATATCTATAGTCCCGATTCAGGTTCATTCACTCTTTCTCTTTCTTACCCGCTTATCCAATTAGGGTGTGTGTGTGGAGGGGGCTTGCTGGATCCTTTTCCAGCTTTAAAATGGACACAAGGCACAGAGAAACACCTTGGAATGGGACAGCAGTCTGTTGAAGGACTCACACACACACAGATTTACCTGGGTCCAATTTACCTGACTGCATGTTTTTGGACCCACTTAGTTACCATGTCACCCAAGTCGACCCAAATTTTATTCTCACTGTAGTCCTTTCTTTGCTCAATGTCTGAGAATATTTTTTTATAGTTTAGAACACTCTTTTTCACCACACTTATTTTACATGCAGAGGAATTTGTTCTCCGCATTTTAACCCAATCCATGCAGTGAAACACACATATAAACACTAGTGAACACTAGGGGCAGTGGGCACTCTTGCCAGGTAACCCTAGCCACGTTGGCCAGGGAGGAATAAGGGATTGAGTGCCTTGCTCAGGGCACTTCAGTCATGACTTGTTGGCTCTGGGAATTGGACCGGCAACCTTCCGATCACAATCCCAGTTTTCTAACCACCAGGCCACAGATGCCCCTGGTGAGGTAGGTAAGAGTTAGACTCAAACCAACAATGCTTAACTGTGATTTTGGTGTTCTGACCAAACACTGACCATCTTTTGTTTCAGTTTTGTTTTGGGGTATTAGCACAGCATTCATTCTAACATAGTAATAACATAGTAGTCGATTAATTTTGTGTGTAGCAGATACATGAATGTTGTTGGGATACTCAGCACTACAAGGTCATTCTGGAAGTAGAATGGCAAAAATAGAAATGGGGATAATTCTCAAGCACACCAGATTCTGAACTCCCAGGTCAGAGTCTTGGCTCTGCTAAAATTCATCTCGGCGGCCTCCAGCAGGCACAATAGGTGAATGCCTGCAGCAGACAAATTTTTCCTCCGGTTGACTGTGTAGTAAATGTACAGATTAAAAGAAGAGTTGGGGCTGGCTAAGGACACTGGTTGTAAAGGGTTCTTGCACAGAAGTGGAGAAAGTTTGGGTGTGGCTATCCAAACAATTACCAAACTGTGGGTAAATAAGAAGGGATCAATAGACTGTGCACACATGGGAACAAGTATTTCTGCCTACCAGATGGCGCCAAGCCAACCTGTAGCAGAGCTGACATTTGAACTGGTGTGTACAGTGATTTCTTGAGCAAGGTACCCAACCCATAACTGCTCCCCGTGCACCACAGCTCTGGGCATGTGTGCTATCTGCCCCCTATAGTTCACTAGTATGTGTATTTGTGTTTCACTGCACATATTGGGTTAAATATATGGAGGACAAATTCTAAATTAAAAAATAAAAATATGTTTTAAAGCAACTGGGACCAACAGTAAAGCAGTGGTAGAAACGGAGAATAAAATCTAATGGATAAATGTAGGCTTGTTGAGGAAATGAAGAAGTCTTTAACATAGAGAACAGCAGAATATGAGAGAGCAGAAAGTGGGCATTGAGCAGATAGAAAAACAAAGTCTGTGTTTGTCAGAGAGAGTGTTTGAGAGTGTGCAAGTTGCCAGATCTGAAATAGAACAGACGGTTGGACAAACACCCATGTTTGGTAGAGAAATTCTTGTCAGAATGCCACTAGACGTTAGAAAGTAGGAACACAAAACGACCAGCATGACCTATTTAATTAGTGTGTGAGTGAAAATGTTAGTAAATATTTGTAAATATTTGATCCCATGGAGCATTAGGGACTGTGTTAATGATCTGTAAGTCACTACACACTGTCTCCATGTAGGGGCTTCGACCCTACTGCATGTCTGTTAGAATTGCATCAAAGTCTTGTGTTTATGTGCTTCCTGTTAGT
>JAYDZG010000002.1:11197495-11212985 GCA_034509265.1 Microcambeva bendego
ACATTACTCTATTATGAGTCTCTAATTGCACAGTTGCGAGACAAAGCCTTCTGAATACTGAGTAAGCGACGTGCATCTTCAAGTTTCCTAAACAGAATGTAAATGTCTATAAAAATGTAGATACAAATCTAACTCTTTGGGAAAAAACAGGAAGCAAAATATAAATAGAAGCAATTAGAAGTTGTAATTATTTTACTGAACAATATGAGTCAATTGTATGTTCAGTAATAAGCCTTGAGCTATTTGGTGTGTAGTGTAACACCCTTTTATTGTACTTAAAATTATCTCACAGAAGAGCACCTGAATTTCCTGAGGGGTAAAAGAAAAAGCAGACAGAAGGTAGGTTCTAGTCCGTGACCATGGCAACCTGGCTTTACCTCTGGCCTCAAAGTAGGGAGGTCCAAGAATAGAATCTCAACACGCCACAGGGAAATCCAACTGTGGCATAAGTGTGTTACTTGAATAGTCTGCAGCTTTGAATAAAAATGGGCCAGGGAGCTTTTTTTAGATAAACAACAGACAAGGGTAGTCATTCTACTAATAAACAAATCAAATATCATTTTTTTAAAGTATTTAAAGGGCCAGGGTGCAAGCTGAACACTCGTGATCTCTGATCCCTCAGATGGCACCAGTATTCACCAATTCTATGATATAATGATATAACCACATAAACAAGAGATTACTTTTGTGAGTCTTTATCATGACAAACAATGTATAATTACTTTCACAAATAACACTTTTAACTTTACTGTGCAAAAAAGAAGCCTTATATTCGTCCTGTCCACAAGCAGTGTTACGTTCCATGGGCTCTTGGCATTGGGAATGGACCATCACACTGAGGAAAGTGTATGGTGGTCTGATGAAGTTTTCCAAATCTTTTGGTAATAATTGGATACCATGTTCTACAGAAAAAACTAAACAACAAAGGGTTTGTCATGGAATGGGATTGTGTTTGTGCCCTTGGCGAGGCTTATTTGTACTTCTGTGAGGGCAACATGAATGTGGAAAAGACTATTGAGATTCGCCAGCAACGTATAATGCCTTCAATCACAACATGTTTTCCAGGCACACCCATGCATTTTTCATCAAGACACTGCAAAATACACCTACTCCACTCATTATAACATCATAGTTTTTGAAGAAGGACCTGCAGTCCTGACCTGTACTCAAAAGAAATATGCAGATATTTTTTAAACAAAAATGTGACAACAACTTTTAGATATATGTGTGCAAAGACACCTTCATGCTGGTGTCAAAACATCTTTTAAGGTTTATGAGAATGACAATGTTCCAAAGAGTAAAATTTTACTTATAAATAAAGGTCCAAAAAATGCATCACAAATGAGGAAATTTGCTTATTATTGCCGTAAAAAAGAAAAAAAAGTGATTTATAGTTCTTCATTCGTTTAGCATTCAAGTGTCTTATTCTGGTTAATTTAGACAATATTTTGTCCATACAATCTTGGGGGAATTCAGTTAGCAATCATTTAGTCTAAAGCAACTGAAATACTCCATGGAATTATATGGATGCAGAGAGGGCTGTGATTGAAATGTTAATCTTTTGAGACAAAACAAACCACCACTGGATGTTCTAGGTTTACAAATATGTCATTTTTTTCTTCGCAAAATCTGTGAAATCTGTGATTTAAAAAAAAACAATGTTCATAACATTTAGCAGTTCTTTTTCTGTGAATTTTGTAGGGCCCAATTTGTAATGTAATTGAAATAAAACATTAAATTATAAAATAAAGTGAAAATAAACTTACAAACACATTTGCAAATTACCTTATAGTGTATTATGGTTTTGAACCAAAATAGTTATAGTGGTAAATAACATTTTATATTTTCAGCATTCAGAGCGACTTACTTACATTCAGAGCAACTTACATTACATTACACCAGTCTGGGCAATTGAGGTTGAAGGGCTTTGCTCAAGGGCCCAACAGCAGCATCCTGGCTTTAACGAAGCTTAAAGTTTCTGATTACTAGTCCATTACCTCAAACGCTTATAACTGCCCTTTGCCACAATTGTAGTAAAACGTTTGCTGTAATAAATAAATAAATAAATAAATAAATAAGGCTGTGGTTCCTTAATCTACAATTCAGGAGATTTGAGATTGATCTTGTTTAAGGGTTAATACTTAAACTACATACTGAGCTGTCATCTCGCCCTCTTCTAGATAGCCACGCCCATCTGCTTACCATAAAACCGTGTCATTGGTCAGTTTCTATGTCAATCAGCGCTCTCTGCACAGTTTGCACTAAGTACGTTTGAGGTAGACACGCCCCCTTAAGCACGGCTCCTTGGAGTACAGAGCCTCGTCGAGAGGCAGAAGCGAGCACTACGCGAAAATTATCATTTTTTATTATTATTTGGATTAAACCTGTTTACTCGACGTCCTGAACGATTCGCTTTTGGACTGTAGCACCGAATGAAAGGAAATAATTGAAAGCAAAGTTTGCTGCATTTTTTTAAACCTGGATTTAACTGGGTTTGGCTAGTTTGACTAGCCGGCCTTGCGTTCACCTCTTTCTAGAAAGTCTCGTTAGCGTTTCTTGCTAGTTGACTCCTGTCACGCTGTCATTCGTTAGCTGTGCTTTATGTTGAGTTGTGACATTTATCGAACTGTGCCGAAAAGTAAAGTAAGGCTGAGCAAGTGCTGAAATCTCACCCCTCCCTGCTCGTCTGTGGCTACCCGGTTAGCTTACATTAGCTAGCTGCAAAAAATTGATTGGTATAGAGCCTAAGCTTGAGTGTTTTTTTTTTTTTACAAGGCTGTCGTACAACTTAGCTACCTCTGAATTTACAAACTTCTGAGTTTGTAAAGGAATAAAACTGCTTTAGTTTATACACTGTCGAGAAAAGGAAAAGCGTAAGCTAATGTACCATCTGTGAGCAAAGATAAGACCCGTTTAGCAGCTCGTTCTCAGCACTTGTAAGGGCTTGTAATAAACACAGAGGTGATTATATCTGAGTTGCAACCATAGTTTTTATTTTTAAAATATTTAGTTTTGACATGCTTGAGTAAATTGTAAAATACTTAAACTCACACAAACGCAATCCATCTATTGGCCTTAAATTCAGCCTGTAAGTCTTTAAATGATCTTTAATTAGGTACCAAGTTGTAACCGGTGATATTTTTGATTCAACAAGAAATTATATTGTTGATACAAATTGTTTGGTTCCTAGACCTGATTTTTGAAAACTAGTTTTCTACTTATGTGCTTAATTCCCTCCTGTCAAAGGGAAACAACTTTTCCACCTATTTCAGGGAACATTGCAGCTTTGCTCTGCTTTATTCTTGCTTACTTATCAACAAGCATTTTAATGCTACAACTTGTTCACTTCATGGACTAATCAGGAAAAGAAAGTATATTTATATTTTTCTAACCACAGTCCAGAGTCCTAAAATCTATAGTTCGATAGCAGTAGCTCTTTGATCCAGCCATGAATATTGAGATTCCAGTAGGTCTGACTGAGCTACTGCAAGGCTACACAGTGGAGGTGCTACGCCAAAGGCCTCCAGACCTGGTAGAGTTTGCTGTGCAGTATTTTACACGACTACGGGACACCAGAAGTCAGGATGGATCTGGGGCTCCAGCAAAGTCCGGCAGCAAAGGGGTAATGTTTGATGGCGAGCCCATGCAGACAGAGTCCAATGGCGAGGACGACGATGACGATGACTCGGACTTTGAGCGTAAGTAATAAATGAAAACATACCGACTTAAGACAGCATGTTTACCATTGTTGGGACATTAAGCTCTAGAGGCTGTGTTCACAAGAACCTGCTTTGCATTCTCATCAGTGGTGGGTGGGTTTATGCATTTTTTTCTATTGCAGGTGGGGGAATTAAACAGCTTAAATTATTTTTTTCACCAACTATAGATATATAGATAGATACATATTCTTGCCAGAACAAGCTCAGTCAGGCAGTAATTGCTTGCCAGTAATTTTTGCTTGAAGGTATTGCAACTTGCAGGGCTTTTGAATACACACACACACACACAATACTATAAGTAACCTATGAGACCAGTGATTTATACCTTTTTATCACCACGGCTAAGGGTTGCAACAGTGGCCAAAATAGAATAGAAGTGCATACTGCAGATTCCCAGCCAACAGGTTGAAAACCACCAAATTAGACATTTTGGTCTTTTCTATACTCGTTCATTTTTAATGCTTTTCTATTTGTGTAGTTTTTGTTTTAAAACTGTAAACATAAACTAAATGCTGAAATATTTCTAGCATTTCTTTCATTAATGAGACAGTATTTTCGCCATACAGCCCACTCCTGTGCACAGTTGCCATGGCATCCACGCTCATTCAAGCTAATGAAATGTGTTGTGTAGAGGGCCTGTATTGTTCAGGGCATCCCTAACCACAGTGTATTGTTGCCATCTGAATGAAAAGCAGAATGTAAAATAATTATTGCATGTTCCCATTTTAACCATTAATCAATGTGCTTTTATCTTGTGGCCACGTTGCTACAGTAAATGGATCGGCATTGTGCAAGAAGACTGGAGTTTTGTGTTCAAGTATAATGTATAAATGAGGTTTGATCATTGAGAAATCGAGAGCTTGCAGTATCTTACATGTAGTCTTCATCTTAGCATGTCGCCCTGCTTTCTCTGTCCGTAGATGCATAAACTTTTTATAGAGCATATATGTATTCGCTAGATATAAAGGTTTAAAATCACCAATTCTCCAATGTGATAGGAGACTTTATGAAGTCTAAGATAGTAAGCAAAGCAGGACATTAAAATATTTTTGACGTAAACCCATTGACTTTCAAAGTGACATTGCTGACACACACTTGGCATTTTGCATATATGATAATGTGATCTTTTAGAGATTCTGAACAAAGGATTTTCATGTAGAATTTCTCTTGAGATTGTACATCTTTAGCAAATAATAAATATCTGTAAGTATCTATGTCATGAAATGACTTGAACACTGTATGCAGAGAAAATCTTATTGTTTAACCCATTAATATATCAAAGACATCATTGACATTTGCATGAACACGATTTTAATTAAATAAAATATAGTGATATACAAATAGTAATGGGAAACCGCATTAGCATGACCACAGAGAGTTCAGCTTTTAAACTGTTTGTTCTAAACTAAAAAGGTTGTTTATTAATGTTGTTTTTACACCGAACAGGTCCATAAAATATAATTTCTGGTTTGCCTACTCGCACACAGCAAAATGTCAGTTAAATCAAATGGCTTTTAACCAATACCAATACCAACTATACTCAGTCAATCTCACTAGGGATGTAACAATACACTCTACTCATGATGCAATACGATTCACAATACAGATTCTTTTCCCCGATTTTTTTGAAACTGAAGACAAATTATTTGTTATTAACTCAACAAAGTTTCCTTTAAATATTTCTTGTAAGATAAAAATATTTCTTGTAAGACATAAAATAGAGAAAATAAAGAATTTATCTTTTATTCTTTTCAACAATCAATGTCAGCGCTGTTTATTTGAATATCGATTCATCTTAAAAGAATCATCGATAACAATAGTTCACCCAAATTAACAGATTTATATCGATTCTTTCTGAATCGTTACATTCCTACTTCTGACTGGCACATATTCTACATAGCCTGCAGTCTTTTTGGATATAAATGGGATATTTATGTCGTCGTTACTAACAAAGTTTTTTTAATACTTATTTCATCATCCATGCTTCTAGTTTTGCCAGTTTCCATAGCCAGCAGATAAGTGACACGTATATAATGACACAACATAAAAAAATGCATATCAGAGATATGTAATACCACTCCCAGTTCAAATCTAGCGCCAGCTGTTAGATATGAATTTAAATGACCTTGTAAGTGACAGCATTAATATAACTAAAACCTTTTTCTTTTACTTGTTAATCATTAACAAAATACAGGTCTTGTCAAAGTATTTATCATAAAACCACAATGAACTGCAGTCATGTTAATTTGATTAGGATTTAAAAACGATTACAATGTGACCTTTGCAAGTTCTATAAATTGAACAGCATTGGCAACATTTATTCCCAGAGCATGATGTTACACCATTTACATTAATCCAAAACGACTGAGCAATGCAGCAACCTGGCAGTGGTGAGGTTTAAACGGGCGACCTTCGGATTACTAGTCCAGTTCCCTAACCGCTAGGCTACGGTGGTATTTACAACCATCTACAAAATAGCTTGTTCACACTGGCAACTGGTACTCAGATTAGTAAATAACTGTAATTGATTGTCACATACTTGCCCATCCCCAACAAGTATAAAGATCATCTATTTACCCATCAGAGCCTTCTGTACCCATAGAATGCTTAAGAACATACTGTAACCTTCATATTCACACTCCAGTTTGTAAGCTTAACCACACTATAATAGACTTACACTACTACAACTATTTACACTATTGCTGCACACTCAGTGTGAAGTGCATAATGGTTGATTTATGCTAAAGAAGCTACTGGGAAAAAGTAGTGAAGATGTTTATATTTTTATGTTCTCCAAACATATTTCACTGAGACATTCACTACGGTTGGATCTGTATGTGTTAAGTCCTTGACATGTAACCTACTATAAAATGTCTACAATTTTATGAAATCAACACCAAGTGCGAATTTTTAAGCGAAAAGGAATCCCTCACTGGATTTTCACCTATACCAGGGGTCCAATTCACTTCTATGATACCACTTTCTTGTTTGTGTTTGAAACCAACAAACAAACATGTCATTCAATTGACCCTTTGCTTAACGTCTGAGAATGGTTTAACTTGAACCGTTCTCCCCTGCAGTTAGGGTTTTCTATCACAGCTGGCAGCACTTGCCGTGTTAAGGAACACTTGGCCTTCACTGGGATTCTGAACTCCCCAGGAATCTTAGCTGTGCTACCAATTGGCTGGGTACCCCATCACAGAAAATAGTATTGGCCACTAAAGTCTGCTTTGTGGGAAAAGGCCAGACTGGAAGGTGCCATTCAACAAGGTGTAAGACCCTGGTTAGTAGCCTAAGGTTCCGTGTGTGAAAATAAACTCAGGCGAATCCACCAAAGTATGGATGATTAGGGAGGAGTCAGTGGATTACGCACTGAGGAAATGTGTGTGCAGGCATAGATACCCTCCTCGTATGTAATCGCTGTCTCCAGTAGTACAAGACAAACTGACTTTGCCAAATAGGGAGAAAATGGATAAATAAGTAGCAAAGAGTAAATTGTAGGACAATCTGAAAAGCTTGAACTAGGTATGTGCCTGTAATGTTTTTTTTAGCCGTTAGTCTGAATGTTTCTCACTGCCTAGTGTACATGTTGTAGATTACTCTTTCCTGTCACACATAATTAAATGTGATTAACCCACCCCAACATTAATTTAATCATTGATTTAGACGCCTTATGTAACCACTTAATCCTGTTTAGGGTTTCAGTGAGTCTGCAGTCTGTGCAGGGAACACTGGATAAAATACTGAACCAAGGCTGAACGTCACAGATAATTATACCTACTTGTTTACACTCACTCACAAATTGGGGCAATTTTAGACACTGCCAGGTTTTTTTTTTTTTTGGAAGTTGGAAAAACCTCAGCGCACCAGTGTTTTCCTCTGTAAATGAGCTTCTGGGGGTGTTAGGTTTCCTATTACGGGCCGTTTAAATCCGTCTCCTGATCAAAATTAAGACCTGTTAAAAATGGCAAGAATTTGGATCTTAAGAAGGTTGGATCTTAAGAAGGTTCTAAGTAGAGCTTCACAGTGCTGAAAAACAAAATGGGGCGCAAGCAATTTATTGAAAACATCAATTTGACTGGATCAAAATAGGCTGATCAAAAGTTTCAGGCCATAGCTAAAAAAAAAAATAATAAAATCCCCTTAAAACAAAAATCCAAGTGTCAAAAAAGACTCAATAAGTAGTAGCTCCACTATTCTTGTTGATCACTTTAAACAATCGTTTAAGCATTCTTGATGCAAGTTGTTTCCAGGAACAGTGCTCCAAGTGTTGAAGATGGCTTCACAAAGATCATCCACTGTATGGAACTGATGTCCATTTTTGTAAACTTACCTTGCCATCCATCTCCTAATGTTCTCAGTTAGATTTAGATCAGGTGAACACGTAGGATGCTCCAAAGAGTGACGTTTTTCTCCTGGAAGAAGTCCTCTGTCAGACGGTCATTGTGAACTGCAGCATTGTCCTATCCCTTTTGGGATCTCCTTGTCATGCCAGTAATGTTGGAAGCTATCAGGCTGTCTCATCAGAGAATACAACTTTCTTACAGGCAATGTTGTGGCACTGAAGGAAACGTGGCTTTTGAAGACTTGTTTCTGAAGCCCTTCACTCGTAGAGGCCGTCTGATGGTTATTGAGCTGCAGTCAGTAGCAGTTTTGGTCTTAATTTGGGAAGAGGATAAACCCATGTGTTAACGGACAGCCAATCGGATACTGCGGTTCAGTGCCAGTTTATTTTTTCTGGTACACCACTTTTTTGTTCCATAACCCTTAGGGTCTTTTAATAAATGCAAAATGACTGTCTGTCTTTGTCCAACGTCAATAGTAATGGCAATAGTGAGAGGCCTTTCTTATGCAGCTCATTCCTACCATGCTCAAAGTCAGTGAGCTTTTTTCAGGAGGTCTTGACATTGTAAATACTTGGACATAAAATCACATGGCATCCGATTAAATGACATTTGTTTCGTGGTACAGTTTAATTTGTGCTCTTTGTTTAAAACCTTACACTTTGAAATGTTTTGCAGTGTACAAATATGATTGTTTCAGCATGAATTTTCTTTTGTAAGAGAAGATTGACAGTTCTTTACTTCCTGGGAAGTAGGCCTAGATGAGAGAAAGTGAAATGGGCTAGAGGTGCGTCACTCTGAACTTTGAACAAAGAAATCCGTTGGCACATTTATGATCATAGGTGGCCTGTCGCATTGTTCTAAACGTGTTTGGGTGGGAGCCGTGATTACGCCTCTGACATGAAGATCCAGTAATCTAAAATGAGCTGTAGTTTTACTCTGTCTGGCATTCTCTTTCTCGTGACTGTCTTGCTAGAGGCAGTTAAAGTTCTGTTCAAGTATGCAGACTTATTTTAAAACCAGGCTTCGATGGTAGAAGTGTTCGAAACCTTGAAGGCTACATTACAACCGAAAGAAGGTTTCTGATATTCTTTGAAGTTATCATAGTTAAACTTGGTATGTTAGAATGGTAGAAACTATGCAGTCACTATCGAATGTCCTTGTTATATTAACTACTCTATTAACTCTACTCTAACTACTCTATCACCTTTTTACGATTGTAAATACACCACCAGGGTTAATACAATTACGGGCATTGCTGAAGGGCTCAACAATGGCAACTTCAAGCAACATTCTAGTCAAGAGTATATAAAATTATTTTCTTTCATGTGCCAACACTAAACTTAAAATTAAGAAAAATGCATTAAAATGCATTAAAAATTAATAAATCATTATTAATTTTGTATTAATATTATTCTCATACTGGGTCATGGGTGGTAAAGCCTAATTGATGGATGTGGTCAATGAAGGCTGGCTATATATATATATATGTTGTAGAATAGGGGTAAAGGTACTTGACTAGTAATCAAAAGTGAACTCTAGAGCTTTCAAAGTATCCGAGAAAACAAAAAATGTGGAAAGTAGAAGAGGGAACTCCTTGTTGCATTGTAATGCAAAACTCTAATATTAAAACTGTGAGTCGTCTGCACATCAGTGGTGACCATGGAAGTCTCTGCAATACTTTGCAAGATATTTTTGTTATAGGTTCAGTTTAGACAGTTTAGTAGTTAACTTTACACAAAAAATAGCAACTGAATGAAACGTGCCCTTTAAAGAACATTTATTTGAACATTTATTACTGTGTTTGGTTTCTAAAATATAAAGTCTCTTAAAACATGTGATGTAAACATTTTCTTCTCAGCCACAGATAGGTATGGTGGCATTCATTGATGTTACAGGTTACTATTCAATAAGGGGCATCCGCCTCATTCTGAAATATAAGTTAAAATTTATGATTACAAATAAGTCCAAGTTACTAGCTGCTCCTGACTGTGCAGTCAGGACATGTAATCACTTAAACATAGAGATCGATAAGGTGCAAACTCGAGTAGGGCATTTCTCATAAATATTTTTATATGGTTCCACAGCTTCATAAACAAAATATTTGTCTTAACAAAGTATTTTAATGTCTTTAAAGGCTTGTGGGCTTATTTGCATCTCATTTTGGGGTTAGTTAATGGTCTGAACTTGGTGTAGCAGGGGCAGAATGAGGAATGCTGGATCACTGGTTGTTTGTCTTTCTCACAGGCTTTTTTTATTGCAGAGCCTGGACTCTGCTCAGTTAGCACAATGAGAGTGCCATCTTCACATTCACATAGGAATAATGAATAATAACTATGAGAACGCTAGGTTTTGTTACATTGTTACATGTTCTAAACAAGTACCATCACGGGTACGGGTATCTTAAAGCCAAAATGAATTAATGTATTTGAAAAGACTAAAAGGGCTCCAGACATGTCACAGTATTATAAACTTTAAGGTTGTCATTCACAAAACGGAAGTTGAAAATGTAAACAGTAGACATAAGGCTTCTGCATTTACACTGAGCAGAGGCTTTTATGTTCATTTTACTTCATGGCCTGCTACGCTGCTTCAAGAGTTGCATGCCTTGAATTTTTTTAATGGAATTTAAAAGTCCATAATACATATCATTACCTATGATTTGGACAAATGTTTATCAATGTCTTATCCTTTCTGTATAAAAAAAAAATCAGCTCAACCCAAAACTATGTTCTGTTCAAAATGCTGTAAAATGTATTTACAACGAAGTATCTGTGCATGTGAGTCATTTTAAATGTCAAGCACCTAAATGTGTCACAGGTTGGATAAATAAAGCAATATATTCAGCAAATACAGATATACAATGTTTCTAATAACTGTAGATCACTTGAAGGTGGAACTGCCTTATTGTTAATTGTGTCTGCTAGTCATTTTGTCAAAATAGATGCAAGTTGAAACATGAAAAAAAGAAATGTCTATTATGTAACAGTTGTGTGAGTCAGGGTCAGGGATAAAAGTTGGACATGTAGATATGGGCAGCAGAAAGACCTTCTGTCTCTGATATGTCACAAATTGAGAAATGTTGTTGGGCAACAATAATAAGTCTTAAATAAAAATAAGTTATTTATGGCAGAGAACAGGAATATAAGCTTAACAGTGCATTAAACTCTTCTTCGTATGGGGCTGCGTAGTCACACACCAGTCCAGACACCCATACTAACTCCTGCCCAGTGTTAAAAACTCCTACAATAGGAATGCAAGCACTTGAACTGAGCATGGGTTCAACTGAACAGGAACTGGAACAGTTAAACAAATCCGGTTTTCTCATAAGCTCACATTGATGGACAGACTTATGTATATTACTTATACAGAATAGAAAGATCTGGTACTAATATCTTGCCATCGGATACCACAGGTATATGTGTTGAGTTCCTTTCTCATCAGGAGTTATTGGATGAGTGGCCCTAATATTTAGGCTTATTGTGTAGTGTATAATCACCAATTCCATTAAAGCATATTATTGAAGACATGTCAACAGTATCAGTCAGATAAAGGCTTTAGGACTCTACCAGATCTGGTCGTCCTTGAGGCTAAGCAGATACAGAGATGTGGTATAACCTTGTACCACCTGAAAAGAGATAAAGTAGACAAATTGTGGCCTTGTATAACAGCAGAAAAGATCTCAATCACATGAACTTACTTTGCCCTTGGCACATTCATGAAGTGTTGTTTACTGATCCCTTACTCTGTCCCAAAGTATAAAACAGTACACAAGTGCACTTTGTAGGACTCTAGGACTTGATAGGCTGTGTCTTTGTGTGTGACTTTTATAGTGTTGTCTTTAGTCTCATGGCTTTTTAGCTGCTCTATCCCTGCTTCGTTTAACTTCCTCTGAAATCCGCTGGCACATAGACCATTGCAGCCTTTTATGGGTCTTGGAGATGGTAAAGGAGAAGGAAAAAGGGAGGGCTGAAGCGAGGGACTGAATGTAGGGGGAAGTCCATTAGATAAAGAACAGAGGGCTTTAGGATTGATTTGTGGTAAAAGGATGAGTACGAGAAATTCTGTGGAAGTGAAAATGTTTGTACATTTTATTTTTATAAACCAATGACATGTTTGTGGGTGGGGGGATTATAAACTTGATTAAAACTAGATAAAATGAATCGTTATCTGGGTTAAAACCTAATTTCACTAAGCGTCTTCACAAATGTGAACGTCTATGTCTGAGGTGGGATAGGTGAAGCCCTGTGACGAATTAGCTTCTTGTCTAGGGTGTTCCGGACAAACAGGACCAGACCTGCCACACATTTAAAAGTCGGTTCACATGCTAATACTCATGGACAACAGATCGTATTGTGGTGACTAAATATGAGAGCAGCCGAAATAGTACAAATGTCACTGTTTGATAGGTTCGCTATAAATTGGTTGGAGAAATATTTACATTCTAGTGACCTACATGTTCCTCACAAGTGCATGTCACCTTTTATCTTTATCTATACAACAATGTTAGGGAGAGTTTTAAACACCCTTGGCTCAAGCACATTAGATTAGATTAGATTGAACGTTATCGTCATTACATGGACAGGTACAAGGCAACAAAATGCAGCCAAGCATCTAACCAGAAGTGCAATAAGCAGTAAGGGCAGAATATACAGTATCTTCAGTATTATTTACAGGATATGGGCAGTGGTAAAGACAAGATGTAAAGGTGAATATATTATGAAGAATTTACTATACTACCGAATACACGGATACATACGGACCCGCCCTGTATCCATCTCTAACAGCATGCTGGAACAGTCAATGAATTTAGGGATTCATTTTAAGGATTTGCCTCAAGCTTATTCATATATCTTGCTATGTAACAAACATGGAATAGAAGAAAGGTCCTGGCTTGTAATCAATTTTCAGTCTTTAGATTATAATAAGATTAAGCTCTTACTAAGCTAGAAGACGAGACGGGAAGCACAAAACTTGGATATTAGGTTATATCAATCATATTATTGATGCAAAATGGATATGTGTAACTATTTCTGATTATACAAATAGTATAATCTATGAATAGTGTACATTGGTGAACTGTTTACGACAGGTGTGTGTACAGCATTTTGGCTTCTATGCCTCAGGTCATACAATAACGTCATCATGAAGTAACTATTATTTCCCTCTTACTATTGCGTTATGCTGCATTATTTTACTTCTAAATTTGTAAACGTCTGATGAAAAAAATAAAAAGATAGTCATTTGAAAATTTCAATTGATAAAAGAAATTTCTCTTTAAGTAATGAATACAGAAATCATGGACATAAGATACATTAACCATCATAATCAACTGTTAATTTTAATATTCAAATATTCGGATCGTGTTTATTTGTGCTTCGGTAAACAGCACAGTTTGTTACAATTTTCCTGACTCTGGGCTGAATGGTGGCGGTGGGGATGTTGTTATGGTGATTAGGAGGTCTTCCTTGTATTTTGTTGTCATGGAAACTTCAGGCACTTGGTATCCCTCACACGTTAGGCAAAGGCACTCCGTCTCATGACATCTGTGTACCCAGACTCGCTGTATTTCTCATGTGTTCTACATTTAAACCATTTTTTATCCTTAGGGGGTTTGGGTCTTTTTTTAAAAAATGACTAACAGTGAGTTGGTTTGAAGTAAATGCTGGAGGTGAAAGGAAATGCAGCAGGAGTTTTACAGTTTTGGCATTCAGAGGATGCTTGTGTTCAAAGCCACATTTGTGAAGAAATGCAATCCATCAGTTAGGGCATTGCTCAAGGTCCTAATAATGGCAAGCTGGCAGTGTTGAGACCTCAGCTCGAGTAACGTCATGATTACTTAACACCTAAGCTGCACTAGCATGTGCTTAGCTAGCATATACAAATGAACTTTTCTTTCTTACTCTCTTTCTTCCCATGTACAGTATAGCAAAGTATTCCAATTTAAGATGAAATTTTGAATTTAAAGGCTGAAAATGTTTAATATTCAAGATTAGATTCATATAGAGATAATAAACTAAGCTCCTGACTATTAATCAAAAGGTTTGAAATTTCTAAATTTGTGCATTTAAGCCACAGTTTGTTCTTCTCGCGGTGGCTCCCATTTGGTGTCACCACAGCTGATTGTGATCCGCATCACTGATTTGGCATGGTTACCAATTAAAATTTTAATTACCCATTTATTCACTAATGTTTGAAAAGACTACCTGGTATTATACACCTGTTGCAATGGGACTGCATTAACAGTATGTAATGATTAACAGGTGTCTCACTAGCTTTGTTCATATAGTACGTGTCTCCGCCCAATAGGTAGGTTCACACACCTGATTTTCTAGCCTTTATGATCTATGCTGTCCCACAGTTTTACTCTCTTGGGTTTCATGTCTTTTGTTAGGAACCTGTATGAGATGCATTTGTAATTACAGTTTTATAAAATAAAAATGATGAAACAATTTTTTTTCTTTATAGACGATAACCATTAGTGGTTACATTTATCTGATATGTAATCTTGCTGTAACTTTTTAACTTTTTTTTTCTCACCACTGCACTACGTACACTGGGGGATTGAGGTTTTAACCAACATCCCAATATTGTTTATTTTGCTGCTAAAAGCAAATGTATGGTATTGTTTTCTGTTCAAACTACTTTTTCACTAATTTTGTGTACTGTGTACCTTCCTAAATACATTTGGACACATCTTAAGAAATTAAAGCAAACATGAACCTATTGAAAAACACAAAGGGTCTGAAGGCTTTAGTGAAAAAGAGATTTCAGCTTGTGATATTATATATATATATATATATCATTTATTTAACCCATAACATGAAAGAAATGTTAATAATATAATTTGTGTTCAAAATCTTCAATTTCAGTCAAATTATTTAATACATCCTACATCAAAATCTACTACATCTAGTACTTTGTATGACCTCCGTGATTTTTAAGGACAGCATTCTAGGCATGTAAATAAGTCAAAATTGCAATATCTATCTTTTTCCATTACTTCAATAACGACCTCTTTTAGAGCCGGGATGCTGGATGGATGGAGTGATGCTCAACTTTGATTGGGATCAGATCAGGAGACATACTCGACCACTGAATTACTTTTACTCTGTTCTTCTTCAAACATGCAGCAGTGGTCTTAGGTGTGTGTTTTGGCTCATTGTCATGTTGGATGACAACAAACGGAGAGATGGTAGCATCTTGTCTTTCACTATAGAGCTCCTCAACACCAGCAGCATTAATGAAGCTACTCTTAAGGACTCTGCCACCACCACGTTTCACTGTAGGCACCAAAAGCGTTTTTCTTTGTACTTCACATTTACAATAAAGTACAGTTTGGAAGTCATCAGTCCCAAAAACATTCATTTTTGTCTCATAACTAAGAGTGTAGAGTCCCAGTAGTCAGCCTTTCAGCATGGGCTTTAG
>JAYDZG010000002.1:11213085-11230169 GCA_034509265.1 Microcambeva bendego
AGCTTTTCAGCATGGGCCCAGACAGGCTTTTCTGTGCATGGCCTTTAGGAGAGGCTTCCTTCGTGGATGACACCCAGGCAGGGATTTTTTTTTGCAGTGTGTATTGTCACAGGACACCCCAGTTGTGCTTCTTGGGCTTACTGTAGTGAACTTGCAGAGACAGTAGACAGTAACATCCAAGGACAGCCTGGACATCTCTGTAAGATGATTGTGGTTCTGTCTTTTTTAAACGTTTGTATCACTTTTACTACCATTATATGACTAAGTGCAGCTGCTCTTATCTTCTTGTGGCCTTTTCCCTTTCTTGTGTAATGACACTATTTTCTTTCTCGGGTCTCATTAAATTTCTCTTCCACGTGGTGCCATTGCAGGTAGCACGAAATGTGGAGTTTTCTTTAAGTAATGCCCTTTCTTGTTAAATATAATTTTGTAGTCTAATCTTTGATCCGAAGACTTAAATCAGGCTCAATTCTTTTTTGCAATATGGTAGGGAAAATATGTGTGTCCAAATAAGCAAATCTTAAATGCCCGGCATTTGTGGGAGTATTCTGTAGTATAATATGGGGACTACTCTTATATTCTGAGCACTGTATATATATATATATAAGCATTTTTTTAATCCTAACCGACTTACACCTGTTACCCAGCAGTAGTGTGCAACCTGGTAATGGTCGGGCTTGAACAGGCAACCTTCAAATCCGGTCCGGTACCTTAACCACTAGGCTACAACTGCCCTTATATACATATTATATAAACTTTATTTCACTGTGTAACAAACAGTTGACTGTTTATTTACAGCCTTACGATGTAAATGGAACTAACCTCTGTGTTGTGGTGTGTCTTGGTGCTGTTGTGGTTATAAAGCTACTCGTGGTATAAAGTGAATCTCTGTAGTGTGTTTTACTTTGGATTTTTGTTAATTAAAAAAGTATACATCTATCATGGTTAAATGTTATAAAATCGAGAGTTTGTGTTCGCTCTGCTGAATAAATTAGGTTTAGTAAATGACTGACCACAAGATTACCACAAAAACATCCTTCTGTTTGTGTGTGCGCATTTATGCATGTTCTTTTGGTTAAGCGAGTATTCCCGAAGGCCTCACACATTCACACGCTGCAGTTAATAGATTGTTGCAGCTCAGTGAGAAAATAGTGTGTAATGAAAGGAAGTGCGAAGCCGAGACCGAGGGGCAGTGATTCGGCACCCTCATGCCAGCGCATTCACCTCTGCAGTGTGTAAACGCTGTCCATCCTACGCAGACCTGAAACCACTCCAGTGTCTAGGTGTTAAACCCTTGTCCTGCAGGGCAGTTCATCAATCTCACAATGTAATCACAGGGACAGAGGCTAGATGTGGAGCTTGTTTACTTATCAGATTAAACACCAGTGTTTGTGTGACGTGTACGAGAGAGCACGAAGGTTCATTAACTCTGTCTCGTTCTGTCTCTGCAGCCCCTCCTCCCAGCAGATTTAACCGGAGAGTGTCGGGTGAGTTCTTTTGACGTCATCGCATTAATCATGTGGTTTGTAAAGCGAGACGTGCTCTGCCTCTGTCATTTCCTCCCAAGAGTGTGTATCTAAGCAATTATGCCCTTTACCTATAATGTACCCCCCCTAAATTGTTACACTTAGTATATATATATATATATTCCTACTCTTGTTGTCCTGGGAGTAAAATGAAAATATTTCCAACTTTAAATGGTTGATGGGAGTTAAGATTAGTCGAGGGCTGAAAGCATTCGCCTTATCTATATTTGGTTTGAAGTACTGCTGGGCTTATTCCGCATCCTGGTGAGTGCAGTAAAAAAGCTTATAGTTAATTGGGGATACATTTTTTTTTTAACACAGCCCATAATTGTTTACACGGCATCTATGAAGACGAAGAGGCTTCTTGGAAATCTGGGTAGTGCTTAGGGCTCAGGATGTTTAAAATGCTCTTCTGAACTCTTTTCTCATTCAGTACGGTCAATCTCTCTTCTGAGTTGTAACTGTAATCTTCTTCTCACAGTGTGTGCAGAGGCCTTTAATCCAGATGAAGACGAGGAAGACTCCGAACCAAGAGTTGTTCATCCAAAAACCGACGAGCAAAGGTGCAGATTACAGGAAGCCTGCAAAGACATACTGCTGTTCAAAGCTCTCGACCAGGTAGTGCACGCACGCACACACACACACACACACACACACACACACACACACACACACACACCAAACAGATACACCAGAGTCTCTGTGTAAGCCCTTTAATACATGCAGGTGTTTTTCCACTGCACATTTACAAAATAGAACCTGGCCCCAACTGGAGCCTGGGAAAATTCTAGAGCCAGTTTTAATTTGTGTGTTTGATAAAAAAAAAAACATACAGCCTTACTTCCTTAATGTGATATAAATGACATCTGTGCCTTTAAAACGGTTTAAACCTATTTGCATCTTCTTTTTTTTATTCAAGTGGTATGCAAATTTAGTCACGTTCAACTCCCTGTTGTCTGTTTAAGATAACCAACCACTACTTACAAAAAATATCAAAGGAGTTTTTATTACATTATTTATTTATTAGTTCGTCATCTTTAACACGTAAGTGGGTGGCACGGTGGCTTAGTGGGTCACATTGTCGCCTCACAGCAAGACGTTCCATACCCGGATGGAGCAGTATGGGTGCTTTCTGTGTGGAGTTTGGTGCTCCGGCTTCCTCCTACAGTCCAAAAACATGCAGTAAGGTTAATTGGAGAGACAAAGTTGTCCACGACTGTGTTTCATATAAACTTGGGAAAAGATTAACCTTGAGTAATGAATAACCGTGTGTCTGTCATGAATGTAAAACATGACAATAAAAACATAATATATAAATGAATAACACATTTGTTTGATGTTATAAATATTTTATTAGAATAATAATGAAGAGGTACTAATATCCCTAAAACCTTTTGTGCAGCATAGTGGCTCGAACAGTAGCACAGTCACCTCACAGCAAGACATTCCTGTGTTCCATACCCAGATGGCGCAGTAGGGGTGCTTTCTATGTGGAGTTTGCATGTTCTTACTTTATCTGTGTGGGTTTCCTCCGGGAGCTCTGGTTTCCTCCCTCTAAAGACATGCATGTAAGGTGAATTGGAGACACTAAATTGTCCATAGCTGTTTGACATTAATGTTCTGAACCAATGAATCTTCTGTAATGAGTAGGGCGGAAACGGAAATGTTTAGGTATTATTATTATTATTATGTATATGCCTGTATACATTTTATTTTTTGTTGTTTTCTGTAAACTGCTGTATTCAAGGAATAAAAATGTGCAGGTTGTTTTAACATCTTAGTTAATCTCATATGTATTTATTTTTGCTCTTTATTGTTTCTAATCTAATTATTCTATCAATCACTGTAATAATCGATATAATTATTTACATTCATTACAAAAATAATCTATAACTTGACTATCATTTCTGTCAAGAATGAATGTAAAAGATCACATCAGAATCATAATAAATACAAATAAATACTCTTATTTAAATGTATAAACAGGAGCAGTTCTCAGAAGTTCTGGATGCCATGTTTGAAGTGCTTGTGCAGCCAGATGAGCATGTCATTGATCAGGGAGATGACGGCGATAACTTCTACGTTATTGAAAGGTACGTGTGTACATAAACTGGTGATGCCGGAGAAATGCAGATTAAATATGTTTTCCGAATGTCATGTTCAGCGATATAAAATCTGCACCTCTTTTATTAATACATATCAGACTTGATGAAATAAAACTTCGAAATAATTGGTTGTCAAAGTTTAAAGGCACTTAAAGTACTAAAAATGGCAGTGCACTGTACAACATTTTAAAAAGCTTGTTTCATGCATAGGCAGCCATGTCACGACTGTCATTTACAGCCACTAGGAGAAAAGTCACATGGTGTCATTAAGTAGATAAAAAAAAGAAATCAATTTCCCAACAAGGATTGTATTATTTAACAAACCAAGTCTAGTAAATAAATTCGAGGGATCTTCAAAGTTTGGATTTCCACCTTTTTGACCACTCAAAGAAGCTTTAAGTGGAAAATGTGATATTGCCTGTTTGGCTGTTTAATCTGGGCTTGAGTTTTCATAAAATTTATTTCATTATTTTTCCCAGTACTGTACACTAGATAGCACATGACGCACTACCGCCGCCACCACACATAATTGCATTAATTAATGCATTAATTCAATTTCACCCTGGATTCGAACCTTAGGTGGACAAAAGTACCCACACTGTGCTCTATTAATAAACCTTAAACAGGTTGTTATACCAATATGCCTGCACACACTGCGTTACTAAGACTAAAACTGAAAAAAAGGCTTTCCATATTCCCCTTTAGTGGCCGAAACCATTACAGGTTCAGAGATCATTTAAAAATAATAATAATAATAAATACATTAAGTCGGGTGTTTCATTTACAATAAGAAAACCATCCTTTAAAAATGAAAATAAATGTTTGACTCACCTGACTGTAGTCGAGCACCAAGGCAAGTTATTGAACCTCTAAACACATGCAGAAAGACCAACAGCTCTACATACTGAAACTGAATAAGGACAGTGCGCATTAGTTCCAACACCCCATACCCACTGGTCTGCCCGTCTCACTGTGGCCCTTGAGCCAAAAAGTTTGCCCACCCTGCTCTAGTGTAAGTAGGCAACAGTTCAAAATCCAAATCTGGATTTGAGAACCCAATTTTTTTTCTAAATGAAGAATAAACCCAAGCTGAATTGTTCTTAGTAATTCACCTACTGTTAAAGATCCCTCGTACTTAAAATAAATGTTCAGGCTTTCTGCTTTACTCTTTTAGTGGACAAAATAAATTCTTAGCTTTATGTAAATTAAACCAGGATTAAGAATATAACTTTCGCTTCCAGATGCTGTTTTCTCAGTTTGATGGAACTGGCTTTGATTGCAGTGTTTAGCCATTACGCTTTTTAGCTGACGCTTGTATTCAAAGCGACTTACAATCGAGGGTTAATGATATTGCTCAAGGGTCCAACAGTGACAGCCTGGTAGTGGTGGGGCTTGAACCAAGGATTATTAGTCCAGTACCTTAATTGCTAGGCTACAACTGCCCTTCTAACTAAATGTGTAGACACCTGTCTGCCAAATTGTGTGTACTTCCGTTTATTATCATGCATTACCATTTAGAAATGCTGTGTAGTATTGAGAAGTGGGGTCAGACATACTTCAACCATTCATTTAGATGAATTTATATCCCCAAACATGGTAAAATATGTATTTTCTCACTATGTAGGTTGCATATTAACCTTGTTGAAAGTGCTAAGTAACCTTTTGTTGGTGTTGCAGGGGGGTTTATGATATCGTAGTGCAGAAGGACGGTGTAGGCTGCTGTGTGGGGCAGTATAATAACAAGGGCAGCTTTGGAGAGCTAGCACTTATGTACAACACACCCAGGGCTGCAACCATCATTGCCAAACAGGAGGGAGCACTTTGGGGATTGGTAAGTGCGTGTGCACAAATGTTCGAGGATGAGTAAGTAAGTAAACAGACATGAACACAGGCTTTATTCAGTCACGCATAGGTTGTGTTCCTGTACCAGAGATTTGGCTTAGCAAGTCTACGTTTATCAATGTACATACAGTTAATAAGGGAAACGATACCTACAGCACCACCCTGTGGTGAGTAGTACTCTGCATATCATTCATAAATGAATGACTTAATGTGAGCTGCTCATGTAATGCCATGTTCACACTATATCACTTGTCTACACTATATGGTCGTCCAAATCGCTGTACAGTTCACACTACGATCTCTGGCTCTCGGGAGACTTCAGTCGTTGTTGTTTGTGCGTCGATGTGTAGCGAGCGAACGCGGAGTTGCTCCCGAGCTAGCACATCTAATGCTGACTGGATGGCGAGTGAACGTTTAGGCAGAAATCATGTCCCGTTAACTATGCCCTTGCCACCAGGAGGCACCGATATGTGTCTCTCCTATATCTAGATTCAAGCACTGCGATCCGTCCAGATCAGTTTCAATAATGCTCAGGCTCTTGACATTATGCCACCCATGCGTCAATAGGTCCACACTGTCCATTGTTGCATGTAGATTAAAGTGATGTACTTTATTAAAAGTTCAATTTGATTTCATACTGGTTCAAATCTCATCATCACTTCAGTGAACATTTAGCTATATTAATTGAACAGACCAGAAACAGAGAAACAATATTAGTTTGTTCTTCATTAGCACTTAGTATTTAATCAGGTCAGGTTTTGGTAAGTCTGGCGCCACCAGATTGTCAATCAATCGCAGTGCAGTGCAAACGTTCATTCTCTCAATTTTACCCACAGGCAGTTTAGATTAGACAGTAAGAAACCAAGTCACACAGACACAGGAAGAACAGGCCAAGCTAATTACAGACCGTACCCAGAGGCTAGTATTGATCCAGGTTCCCACGACGCCTGATGCGGTTTGGTATCCACCCTGTCAGCTGTATCCGGCTCCCACTTAATGCTGTAGTTACTTAATACAAATGTAATTAACAAATACAATTTAAAAGGCTTTTCAGTCCTTGTTTACTTCTAAAAGTCATTCAGCTGCCGATGCTAAATTACGAGATTAGATTTGAGTAGTACAATGTTTAATCGGTTTTGTGCATGTGTGCATCAGGACCGAGCAACATTCCGTAGGCTCATTGTGAAGAACAACGCGAAGAAGAGGAGGATGTACGAGATCTTCATCGAGTCGGTGCCCCTTCTTAAATCTCTCGAGGTAAGAGCGAAAGAGCAAGTGGGATCAAGTAGATAGATGTCACGCCTTTACAGTGTCATCACTTTACAATGGTTGGCTGCACAGATGGGTCAGCTTTCTCTAATGTCCTCTGTCTTGTATTGCTTGTACCAGACTAGCTCCTGATAATGCAATCCATATTGTGGTGTCAATTCAGCTTGTTTCTCGTCTTTCTTATCTAATTAGTCCTAAGTGAGCTTGTTTTGATGGTCTGAATGCATCTGGATGCTCTTTTTTTAATCACTATCTAAAAAATCTAATCTAATCTAAACATCATGAACATTAAATGATGTAACAGATATGGTCATAAAATACTAAAAAAATCATAATGCGTTAAATAAGGGAAGGCTTTTATTTATTTTTATTTTTTTACAACGGGTTAGATGAAATTTAAAAGCCACCAAAGCCTGGGTCGACAAGCTGCTGTACCATAGGTTGTTTCTAAGAAGCAAACCGGACAGTCATGGGCTTAGTGGTCATCATAGTTCGTTTTTTCGTTGTTCATGTGATTAACAACTATTTAAATAAAGCTTCAAGGTGTTTATTTTGGATTCTGCATTTCTAGATTACATTGTCCTCCCATGCATTGCAGATGTTACATCCTTGTAGCGCACTGGTCAGCTCCAGAATGATCGGAACACCTGGGGAATATGAATGATGATGATTAAAGAAATTTCACTCGAAAATTAAAGTAGATGGATTACAAGCAAATACAAGTTCATAATAATAAGTACAGTTTTAAAACAACCACAAAACCATTAATTTAGAACCAAGTACAAGCTGTTTTTTTTCTAATTAAAGTATTTTTAAAACTAGTTAGTATATTTTCCAGGCTATACCAGTCCTACCTGTGAAGTTCACTGTAGTTCACCACATAGATTTTATGGTTTTACTTCAAGAGAGTGGAATTGCTGAGGCAGTATTTTGTCGTAATGTAATGGCTTTGTGCGGCTTATGATATGTTTTGTATTGCCGCCCTGGATCAACACTTAAAGCAGCAAGATATTCTGAATTATAATTTTACTTTGGCTAAGAACGTTTTTATGAAGTACTGACACAAGTCCCAAGGCTTCAGTGGGAAACATAACAGATGCTCCACACTACCAAATGCCGGGAGTCTTTCTTGTTAAAGCTATTTAGTGTGAACTCATTTTTAAATACAGCACTCCTGTATTCCTTTCAAATAGTATGTTTTGCATTTGTAGTTTTGTAGTCTTGGTGAACCAAAATGATGCTCGTCTCATTTAAAACGTCTATCCTAAATATTTTGTAACAAAAGAGCGGGAGCAGTTTTAATTTCGAGTTTAATTTCGTTTATACGATGTTTTTAATAGGTGGGTACAATTTGTTTACCAAAAAAGGATCCAGTTTAATTTTATAAAACCTGGAAACACAATTGGAGCTACATAGCTTTTATTTTACCTTATGTTGTTCAGCATTTCAGCATACACTGTAAGCAAAAGATTCTGTCCAAATCGTCATCAGGTGAGACGTGTAGCATCTTTACAGGTCTATTTTTAAGACACAGTCAAATACATCGAACCTTACGATGTCCTCTTCAGCTCCACCAAAGATGTTGGCATTGAGCAACAGATTTTCCATTTCCATCATTATTTTTAGTTTAAAATCATTCCAACTAAATGTTTTTCAAACGCTTATTTTTATTTCTGTCGATTTTAGCTGTCAGAGAGGATGAAGATTGTTGATGTTTTGGGAGTGAAGACCTTCCATGATGGAGAAAGAATCATCATGCAGGTGAGTTAGGCGTGTAGGTGTATAAGAACAAGCTTGACCCCTAGCATCACGGTTTTATTTGTGAAACTGATCATGAAGCGCTAGTAAAGAAGAATCATGTGACTAACTTGGTGTCATCATGTTTGTAGGGTGATAAAGCGGACTGCTTTTACGTTGTTGAGTCTGGGGACGTGAAGATCATGATGAAGAGCAAAGTACGTACTTTTATATCGTTTTACTCACACACAACATGGTGAGTTGGCTTAAGCTAAGCTATAGTGGATTTTTTACAATGGGTTTGATGAAATTTAAAAGGCACCAAAGCCTCGGTCGACAAGCCACTGTACCATAGGTTCAGTCATGGGCTTAGTGGTCGTCATGTTCATGTGATTAACAACTATTTAAATAAAGCTTCAAGGTGTTTATTTTGGATTCTGCATTTCTAGATTACATTGTCCTCCCATGCATTGCAGATGTTACATCCTTGTAGCGCACTGGTCAGCTCCAGAATGATCGGAACACCTGGGGAATATGAATGATGATGATTAAAGAAATTTCACTCGAAAATTAAAGTAGATGGATTACAAGCAAATACAAGTTCATAATAATAAGTACAGTTTTAAAACAACCACAAAACCATTAATTTAGAACCAAGTACAAGCTGTTTTTTTTCTAATTAAAGTATTTTTAAAACTAGTTAGTATATTTTCCAGGCTATACCAGTCCTACCTGTGAAGTTCACTGTAGAAAATGGATTTAGCTGACAAAGCTCGCTCTCTCTTTTAGACAAAAGCAGACAGACAGGATAATGCTGAGGTGGAAATCGCTCGCTGTACTAGAGGACAGTACTTCGGAGAGCTTGCTCTTGTCACCAACAAACCACGGGCTGCATCAGCATATGCCATTGGCGACGTTAAGTGCTTGGGTATGTATAGACTATACAGATCTATATGCATATATTTTCTGGAATCGGCTTCAATGAACATGAAGAGAAATAACATGAGCCCAAAACCACAACCTTCACCCTCTTCACATGTTACAATAAAAACATTACCGTCGTAAACATCATATATACGGTGCAGTTTGTTTGTTTTCAATATTTATTACATTAAATATTAAGATAAAACATGCCACTCAGGTGGCGCAGCTTTAAAAACATCGTATCGAGTCTCGGTTCTGTCTGCCGGCTTGGCTGAGCAGCAACATGGACATTGATTGGCCGGTTGTTCATATGAGGGGGAGATTTTTTTAAAAGTGAACTACCCAGAGCCGGTTAACATAGACGTGCATGTATGTATGGTCAGAGACACTAATATGTCTCCCGTAGGGCTTTAGTTTTAGAAATAAAAACAAAATCATGTCGCCATGTATGGCACCCCACATGTTAAAACCCCCTGGTGTACATTAGTATTACCTAAATCAGTCATCATTTCATTTTTCAAACCTTCTCTGAAAAAGAAGCTTGGAGTAAATATAAGTGTGTGTTTTGCAGTGATTGATGTGCAGGCGTTTGAGCGTTTGCTGGGCCCTTGTAAGGAAATCATGAAGAGGAACATCGCTCACTACGAAGAGCAACTAGTGGCTCTTTTTGGCTCCAGCGTGGATCTCAGAGACTAAGAGAGACTGGCCGTGCCTTACACACCACACACACACACACACCCCACATGCACTTCCACACAACACTGAAATAATCTAATTCTTAGAGTTATGTACACTCAAAGATTTTGTAGACACACTCCTTTTTATGCTCAATTCTCACTCCAATTGAGACACACTGAATTCTCTCTTTGTCCTTTTTTTCTCTATGACCCCACACGCCTGCATGTCTGCAGTCTATAATGAAAGCATTACCCCATGCTAGAGCTGTGACTTCCACCAACCACAGTCTGGCAAGGATGGGTTTACATGTGAACACCGAAAGCACACTCACACGCTTGCTTTAACACTCACACCCCACACAATACGACAAATCCAGCCAAGGACTTATACCTTCCAGTGGAAACACTTACATGAAAGACTTTTCAGAACAAAAATTATTTGGAAGAAAAAGGAAAAAAAAGAAGCCTGAAGAAGAAAATAAAAAAGATTGTCTAACAGAGAAGTTTTAGAAGCATTTTATGACCCCTGCAAATCTTTAACACTTATTTAAAAAAATAAAAAAAACAATTGTTTTCTTTCTGCTGTTGGTGCGTTAAGTTAGTGCTGGTGGTAACCACGGTGACCAACGTTAGGTCCTCATCTTGCAGACACAAAGTCCACGTTGTATTGATTAATGTATTATTATTGTTATTATTACTATTATTATTACAATATTTACTTTTGTTTTACTTCGACTCTCTTGGAGGATGTGAGGCAGAATCTAGTGCTTATTTCTTCTCTTGGTCATTCTGGATTGTTATGAAGATTAAATAAAGCAAACATTTTGGTACCATCTTCTGATTCTTAAGATACTCTGCCTGAATGCATGTTTTTTAAAGGAGAAAAAAAATTAAAGTTAAACATAAATCCAATTGTGAGGTTCACACAATAAAATTAAATGGCCAGTTTATGAGTGTGATTCCCTGGTCAGCTGAAGGTAAACAAATTGTAGTTTTTTATTCCTTCAGATATACTCACATACTCGATTGTCTGAGAAGCCCAAGGCCACCGAGGAGTACTTCTACCATTATGTTTGAAGTGCTCTTAAAACTATACGAAATCAAACAAGGGTGGACATTAGACTAATGTTCATTCTTTTATTTCCTCCCATGTTTGATCACTTCTGGCCATACTTAGCAGTGCTCTCAGGAGTAATTACAAGAGGCTTGATATGAGTCGAATAAAATCACTGAAAGTTGCATTTAAAAGTAAGTTATCAAGCGTCTTACTCCCAATCCCAAACTGTTTTCTCCACACTAACACTCAACAAGAGTTACACTCCATATGAAGTCACACAGTGCTGTGAAGGGAAGGGGGAGCGTATAAATTCAGGAGTCAACTTGGACGCCCTTCTATCCTTTCATGCGGCAGCATGCCTTCTCCATGGATACGGCAGACACTTGTGTACTCGATTGTCATGTCTTGAACGACATTATTATTTCAACCGAAACATTTGGGGTAAAATCATTCACCAATCACACATTCCCTTACTTTCTTTAAAACACTGAAAAAGACTGTGCCTAAAATTGCCTTAATACCTAATAAATGTAACCTAATATGTATCTATACTATTTTAGTGGAGTTAATCAAGGAAAGGAAGCTCATCATTAAACAAAGCCAGGACCTCCTTCCGCTTGTACATGTTTCTCTCACCTCAGTGCTCCTCTACTGGCAACTCCTCACCACTTAGGACACCTCTGGAGGTCTCTTAAATATCTGGGGGAGTAGGAGGGACATGTTTCTGGTTATTGACAGACTTAACATAGATCAATTTTTCACTATGTCTCATAAGAAGTCACTCGAAACTATTTATCAGCTACAATTCCATTCCCAAAAAAGTTAAAGAACACTTTGTATTTGTCATATGCACACGTGTTTAGACTAACAGTCCAAAACCCGAGTTACCACTGCCTGTGTTACTAACACACTGCCAAAACGTTTTACTGTTACTCAGTGACTTTGGTAAAATAATAAGACTTTTAGTTTTATGTTTGTGAATGAATTGATTTGAGGTGCTTAATTTCATGACCAGCACCTATAATTCTCTGACTTCTCCACATCTCCTGAAGTAGAGGGGCTTTAGAGACTATTCTTTAAAAAAAAACATGAATTCTGAATGGAAGATCTGTTCTCAAACAGTTCACAGTTTATTTATTTAAAATTAATGATCTGTTTAATTTACGACAAGAGAAACCTCCTGTCCACTAGATGGCGATCTCCTTCACTGCTCTACAGTCCGTCCACTTGATAAAAGCTGTAAGTGGAAGAACAGCGACCGTGAAGTTAATCATGCGATACTATTATTGCTGAGACTATCCAGTCCGCATTCTCTGCCCTTTTTGCGCTCAGCATGTTTGCGCATTTTACGGCAGATTTTATTCAGTTTTGCAGTACTTTATGTTTCTGGAAATGAGTGCAAAGTCATCAAATGAATGCTCTTTTTATTGTAGTTTTATTGTTTGTTTAAATATCTTACATGCTGAAGTTTTCACTCACATGTTTAAAATGGAAAAACGCCATATTTTATATATTTAATTATAAATTACGATTAGAAAATATTGGTATGGACAGTAAATTCATTCAACATGTGTGTGTGCGTGCAATGTTGTTGAATTAAGTTTTTTTTTATTTATGCTACATTTTTTAAATGTTTCATCTACGAACTTAAATGTTCATTTTATGTGACAAACTCGAATTCTGAAGTAAAAAGAAAATGATACATAGATGTGGTGTGTATTTTTTATTCAGCCCCTCTGAAATCAAATCCAATTGTCATTAGATAATCACTCTGGATGAGCTGAGGAAATCCACATCTCAAGTTTCCTCCCATGATCCCTACAAATCTGCTCCTTTATAAAGGATTGATAAGAAGAAAGACATTTTAGAAAGCAAGACATAAGAAAATCTTTCATTTGGGAAAAATGTTCTATATGATGTTCTATATGACTATCTGATCATGCTACTCCATTCGCTTGCCGTAAAATGTCGAGACCGGTTGCAAAAGTGCCGTAAAATATTGACGCATGCGTACCACATGGCCGTGGCTACCCGGTCGGGTAGTCACAGCTGTGTCCCCTCTCATGCTTCGAAGGATGGGACCCAGGAACTGGAACTTTAGTGGGTGTTTAGTTCTATACTGGACCTGTGAGAAATTTGCTCCTGGTTTCAGTTTATATGATAGTGCCAGTGAGAGGACGATAAACACTGAACATGTGGGTAAAAAGTTATTACATGCACTATATATTACAAAAGAACATTTACGGTATAATGATATGGATAGCATTAGCGTACCAATAGAACATGTTGGTTTAAAACAGTTTGAATCGTTTATATGATATGACATGTGCTTTAGTGGTTATGAAGTTTCCTATATTGAGCAGTTCCCATAAATGAGCGAGTTGATGCTTGGTTACTAACGCAAACTGTTTTACGCATAATGTAGTTCATACCATAAAAGGAAATGCAATTCAAGGCTGTGTTCCAATCCGGATACTAGTGCACTACATAGTACATAAAACGTTAGTACATAAACGTTGTCGCGTGAAATGTTACGTACTGTTTATTCATTACAGTCCCTTTATAACCCAGATAAGAAATATCTACTTTTAAAATGAACGTAAATATTTTCACTTTGTATTTATAAGTAACAGTAGTATCGGTATATAAAACTTCCCTACAGCTTCCCTAAGGGCTGCTATACCGTATAAGGTTCAGTAAATGTATTGATAATTAATTTAGCAAACTTTTGCTTCATCACTCATTCCTATTCTATTCATATTTTCTTCCAGTTGCTTTTAACTGTTCTTGTTATTGCACAACCATGATTTAATTTTTAACTCAAAGCATTTATTGGGACACAAAATAACAAATCAAAATGTGTGATACTGTAGAATCTGGACTGATAACTATTTTAACTAATTCTGATCTTTTTGGTCTTGCTCTGCTCAGTTGTTAAAACTGTAAACTTGCATCCGGAAAGTATTAACAGCACTTCACTTATGTTACAGCCTTATTCATAAATGGATTACATTAATTTCCCCCTAAATTTCCCCATCATGACAAAGTGAAAAAATACTAAAACTAAAACAACCACACGCACATTAGTATTCATAGTGTTTGCTCAATACTTTGTTGAAGCACCTTTGGTAGCAGTTACAGCCTCAAGTCGTTTGAAGGATGATGCTACAAGCTTGGCACACTTATTTTGGGGCAGTTTCTCAAATTCTTCTGGACTTCTCAATTCCTTGGACTTCATGGCTTGGTTTGTGCTCTGACATGTACTGTCAACACCTTATATAGACACGTGTGTGCCTTTGTAAATCATGTCCATTCAACTAGATCTACTACAGCTGGGCTCCAATTAAGTTTTAAGAACAACTGAAGGATGATCAGTGGAAACAAGATGCAATTTTGAGTGCTATGCCAAACGGTGTGAATACTTATGTAGATATGATTTATTAATAATAAAAAAAAAATAGCAAAATATCGAAACTATCTTTTTTCACAATGTCATAATGAGGTATACTATATATAATTTTAAGGGGGGGAAATGAATGGGGGAAAAAGTGCTGTGAATACTTTGCAGATATACTGTAAATGGCAAGCTACACATCTTGTTGAACACTTGTTCACAGTTTTTTGACAATGTTAACTTTCACCACACTTCTTACCACTGCCCAATCCGGTGTAAACTGTATTAATAGATGTAGTTTATCATAGTTTGGTGGTCTTTTACCAAAGGGCTGAGACATTTAACGTTGTTAGTGACGTTTTTTTGTCAGTTCCTGATTTTGGCAGCCAGTTGAAGTGTTTTTTGTGTGTGGTTCATTTCGGTCTAGTACGGCCATCCATCATTGTAGGTAAGACCATGGACATTTATGCTGTGTGGCTTAAAATGTTTTTGTTGTCTTTCACACTTTGCCACTTAAGCTTTATATACAGTTGTGTTTGTGCATGTGTTGCTTATTTAAAATGTGTTATTGATACGTTGTTGTACATTGGCATCCATAAACTTAACAAATAATTAAACAATCTAGAGCTCTTTATAGATAATAATATTAGATTTAACTTAATTTTACTTGGTCAGAAAGTTGTAGATCGGTGTTTTTATATTACAACCTGTCTTTGTTCACATAGTTTCTCATGTTTTCCTAATTACATGAATTATTTAAATCGTGGTTTTTGTTGCAAATTATGGGGATCTATATTACATGCATACTACATGTCTGGCAGATGCTGAGGTAGTTTTTCTTGTAGCCTAATTTAAGTTTTCTTTCCCCATCCAGAAACATTCACCACATTAACTGCTGTCTATTTTTCACCAATAATTGTGAGATAATGTGTATTAATGAGTGATATATTTTGTCCATTGTAGTGGGTGCTCCCAAATCCAATATATACATACACTCCTAATCAAAAGTTTGGACACACCTTTTCATTCAATGGTTTCTCTTGATTTCATTTATTTTCCTCATGGTACTCACCTCCAGAGCTATTTAACCAAGAGTGATGCAGTGCTGCATCAGATGGCCTCCACAAGCTCTTGACCTAAACCTAATTTGAAAAGAGTTGGACCACAGACTGATGGCCAAGCAGTCAACAAGTGCTCAGCAACTCTTTTAATCCTTCATGACTTTTGATTCAGGTTCATGAGGTAGCCACCTGGAAGGAAGGCCAATGGCAAAGCCAAGTGCAATGTGCTAAGCTGAATAATAATAATAATAATAATAATAATAATAAACATTTTCTGTTTCTTCTAAATACTTCTTTGTTTATTACCCAATTTCATACTTGTTATTTTCTAGTTTGGACATTTTCAGTATTGTTCTACACTGTTGAAATAAAAGAAAAGCTAAAAAGGTGTGTCCAAACTTTTGGCTTGTAGTGTAAGTAATATGATTGCTTTACTTGTCTGTTCCAGCTACTGCCAGTGGGACACAATAACCAAAGTTCCATTATTGTACATTTATCTCCCTTTTTCTCAATGTTTTCTTCTCTTTGTACATGGCACAAGAACAAACAGAATTAATTTTCTTGTAATGGTATCTGTACTAACCGATGTGTCATACTCTAAAAGTCAGTTTGATGACAAAAAAGTGCTACTTAGCACAATGTCTAAGAGCATTCCGGTCAACTCTGTGGTCAGGGGTTGTTGAAACCTTTTAACTGTCAAAACAGCTTTTTTCAACAGCTCTCAGTTGTGAGCATCATGATGTTGAAAACGGGAACACAAATGCAACAAAAACAGTTTAATAAAGAAACTGAAAGGGGGACGTGCGAGGTTAAGGGTGATTTTCTTCAAATTTAATTGCTTGATCTTTTTTCCAGTTTGTATAAAACATTCACATTCTAACATTATGTTTTTGGTGCTCTATATATTTATATATTTATATAATACTGAACATATCATGCTTGATTACTTTTGGACAAAGATTGAACTCAATTTTTAAAATGAAAACTTTACACAGAATTGCAGGGGTGGACAAACACCACCGACCTTTGCTAAAGTCGACTTGATCATGTCTATTAGGGATGTAACGATTCAGTAAAGAATTGATACTAACCCATTCATTTTGGGAATCGATTCACATGAATGAATGATGAATATGATGAGTAGATTTTTCCCTTTGCTACATTTTTAAGACTAATAATTCCATTATTTTTATATCGTTTTTAGACTAGCTCCTGAAATAAAGGGATATGGGTTGTTTAAATTAACTACTAACATCTAACATCTGTTTACTAACCTTCATTTTTCATTACAGATGTTATTTTTTCACAAAAAATCCATTATTTTTGATAGTTTTGCAACTACCTTTAGAAATAAAAGGACATTGGTTGTTTAAACAAATAACAGGTAATTTACTTTATTCATTTGTTTAGCAATAAATGGTAAAATGAAAATTTGAAAAGTTAATAAATAATTTTTCAATTTTCAAATTCATATATTAAATTTCATAGATAG
>JAYDZG010000002.1:11261460-11274771 GCA_034509265.1 Microcambeva bendego
CACAGTCCAAAGACATGCTACCAGGTTGATTGAAGACTGAATTGTCCTGTAGGTACCTGTGATGGACTGGCACCCATTCAGAGTTTTACCACATGCATTGTGCCCGTTGAAGAGCTGGGAAAGGCTCCAGCACCCTCCCCTGCCTTAATTGGGATAAGGGGTTAAAGAAAATGAACTGAACTGAACTTATCAGCAAGCAATGTCATTTCTAGCTTTGTGTTTTAATATGCTTGTATCATTTAAAGGACTTGTATCATTTACACCCAGGTCGAATGGAATAGACAAAATAGTATTTTATAGTATTTTATCCTGAAGCACTTCATAATTTCTCCAGAGCCAGAGTTAACTCTAAAACACGCCTAGATGGATACAAATAAGAACATGAGGTAGTTATGTACAGTTCAAAGTATGTATTTTGTATTATTTTGCATTTATTTAAACGTGTAATTTAAAGACACTGAATCACCTTTAGAGCTAAAACATTCTCAGAATCTGCATATACGTAAAATGTGTAAAATGTGACGCTCTGCTCCCAACTTTCATTCACATTAACGGTGAATCCCGTTGGTAGTTAAGCGTGAACTCTTATGAAAACTATGATGTCATAACAAATTATTTAACTCGGAGTTCAGGGTTCAGTTTAGAATTTGTCCTCAGGTCCTTAAATGAATCAGATTTACCCCCACCGATAACTAAACGCACGGTAACGACCACTACGTAATAACCAAAACATTTCGAAACAGCTGATTGTCGCGTAGCATTGTGGGAGCTGTTGCTTCTAAAGCCGTTAATCCTTTTCAAAGCAAGCGATAAAACTACATTACCCATAATTCTCCACACGATGTATTGTGGAAAGGTGGCGCGTAGCGGGCGTGAGAGAGTTTACCGGGGGAAAATGGTGGAAACTGCAGCGGCAACGTGTATAAGCCTCCGTCCCAAACATTTCGAACAATATTTACTATCTCAGCCCGGTATCAGATATCGGTTACCAGGAGATAAACAGAGATAGTAGAGACAGCGCCTAAGAATCGCGCTAGCGTGGTAGAAAGGCTTCAACTCGTGCCGTAGTGGTGCAACGTGCTCAACTGAAGTTGTAGGTTAAAGAGAACTGATCAAAGCTGCCTGGTCAGTGTTTATTTTTGATTAACACTGCTGACAGGCCGCTAGTGTCAGTTGACAGGCGGTTTAATCTTGTATTTCATTCTTAAACTTTGTCTAATTGCTGTAACATTTATTGTGGTTATCGAATACATTAGCTTATTTGGATCAACAACATGCCACGGAGCAAAAAAGGAAAACGTGGAGGCGCTTCGAACAAGGGTGAGTGGGATCGCCATGTGAAAGCTTCTAACTACTAGTATTAGATATAACGAAGCAGGCCTACATGGTGGATCAATATTTATCCATATAAGGATTTCCGTTTTTTAATTAAATTCCTAACTGCGATCCTGGTAAACATCTGTTCGATGTTTACAATTTTGTTCATTAGCAGTGTCGCTCTTTATAGTTATTTACATGTCATAAACCTTAATGTTTACCATTAACCCTTTTATCTTTTACTGTTATTCTAGCGTTTCACAGTAGCGTGTTCATAAACACACAAGATCAACTTTTAAATGTTGTATTAAAAATCTTTAACGTTCGTCACTCAGCACATATTCAATTTAAATATGAACACAGTTTAAATAAAATAAAATAAAAAAAAGATACAGCAAAATCATTTCTAAACTTGCATCTGATGTATCTGGTGCAGCTTTTGTGTATATTCATTTTATCTATTTAATGTGGATGATGCATATGTATGAAGATCTAGGTTAGAAATATAACGAACAGATTTTTACATTTGACTTTCTTACAATTTTAGCATTTATAATTTAAGTTAAAATGTATCATCATTTCAATTGCATCAGAGATAAATCAGATTATTCTTGTCTGTTTCTGCAGAACATTCTGCACCCAAACCCTTTATTTTCATAGTACCTGAGCCCCAGGCTTTATAATTAGTTTTATAAATGATCATTGTTCCAAATTGTACTGGATTTGAGCTGTGGGGCAAATAAAATATTGTGTGTATGTATATATGCATTTACTATATAGACAGTATTGAAACACATTTTCTCACTACGAATTTCTGTTTCAGCCACTATTGCTAACAGTTGCAACACATCAATAATATTAAATAAATTATAGATTTTCAGCAATAGCTCATGGAAGGCCATTTCCTGTTCCATCATGATTGTGTCCCTGTGCACAAAGCAATGCTGGTCATAAAATTAGTCATTCCATTCAACAAGTGAATTATATTCATTCATTACACACAGGCTGATCTATTTCAAATGTTTTTCTTTTTATTTTGATGATTATAACTGACAACTAATGTATAAAATTAGAATATTACTTAAGACCAATACAAAAAAGGATTTTTTTTATAAGTGTTGGCCAACTGAAAAGTTTGAACATGTAAAGTATGAGCATGTACAGCACTCAATATTTAGCTGGGGCTCCTTTTTCTTGATATTCTAATTTTATTTATATCACCTGTATGCTGATAGTTAATTGTTTGTGCAAGAGTTGGAGTTTCCATTTGAACATTTTATTTTCCTTGCTGCCTCAAAATAGGCTCACTTCGACAGGAAGTACTTCTGTTGCAGCTTTCAGCCAAGTCCTCAGTTTCACGTCCAGGTAGCATGGTCTTTAAAGTTTGACCATAATCTACTCTCATGTCACAATCCATCTCATTGTGCTAATGTGAAACTGTTTGGTTAACCGGCTGCACTTTTTATTCATTCGGTCACTGATTCATTTATTTATTATTCATTGATATTTACATTAGATGCTATATTTACGTTAGATACAGTAGAGTCAATGCCTGTCTTGGTCTAAGTATTCGCATGGCTTACACATTTGTGTCATTGCTTTCATAACCATTATGCAACTTTCAGCTGATGTTTTACTGTCATGCTATTTCCATGGCACTAACTTCTCTGAATCCACCTATCATCATCAGTTTCTATCTTTACATCTCAGTAGCCTTAAATCCAACCAGACAGGAGTGTTTATATTGTTTCTGAAATTGTATTCACTTTATTTAATAAGGTTATGAATTATCTAATGGAAGTTTGTTTAACATGAAGTATTACTCAGCTTAGAAAAACAGAGTTGTACTTTGGACTGCTTTGCAGAGTGGGTAGGAGTCCATGTTTGTGAAATAACATGTGCACATGTTAAATTTAGCACATGCTCTGGTTAGTATATACTGTATACATATCCACAAAACCTGTTTCCAACAACTCGTCTCATGGTATGACCCTTAGATGTAAATGGGCCATACTTGCAAAATCATGGACCGAAAGTTATGGGTTATGGTTAGTTAGCGCTAACTAATAAAATAATATGTAGTGCATAATATAACTTACAATTGAAAATGAGCGATCTCACCTGTGCTACCGGATGATAGGCCATGCCCACCGGTCCACGATACTCCAAGTATGCCATGTAGTGTTGGTGACTACAAGTGTTGGTGACTATTTAACTTTCACTGACCCCCTGAAACAAATCAAGCGCTGTACAGCAATACTTATATGAAGTTCAATGATTCTTTTAAAGCTTGTTTGTGACTAGAAATGGTATGTCCAAACTATGTCCCATGTGCCATTTGTGGCCTCTTACCATTTTTGAAATAGTTTGCAAGTTATTTTAGACATTTTGCCCACAGTTTAGCAGGTTAGAATGCAGTTTGAACTGTTTTAACTCAATCTGGCTGTCAATCTTGCATATAACAAACACTAAATGCTTCCCAATTTCCCCTAAGCTAAAAGATTAACATTACACCTACATTACTGCTCCTGAGTTTTTGTATAAACATATATATATATATATAGTATTTTAATCTTGCTATTAGGAATACAAACACTTATTAGGTAAGGAAAATAGGCAGACTCTTAGTCTACACAACTGGAAATGCAATTGTTAGTAATCAAGCACATGTGAGTCTATTATACTTTTATTTGGATATTAATATTTTTCTCCTCCACCTGGCCCCCAACAAAAAAAAAGTGATCGACAGATTATTGTTCAAGGTTTTTTAGCCAGTGCTTTAAATTATATTCTGTACCTTTATTCTCTGGTGCTTTGAGTACAGTAACCTGGCAGAGATGTGTGCCTGAGAGCATTAGGTCTGGACTAGTACAGTACTAGTTTTTATATGCAGTCAATTTCAGAATTTTGGCACCCTTGTTAAAGATATTTTAAAAAGAGGATGTGGTCATTTAATGGAGTATCCCCCTATATATTTAAAATTCACACTTTTTTTTTAAGATTTTCATATTGCCAAGTTTCTAAAAAAAAACATGGTCCCTTTCACCATTTATACACCAGTGAAATATTTTATGATAATATGAAAAATGCATTACCATGTAGTTCATTTTCACGATTTGATCTAATGTAAATGTGGATTTTTCCTACCGCATCGGAACCTACAGTACAGTATGATATGGATTTGAGTTTAATACGAGTTGTGTTTAATGTGCTACGTTCCCTTTCTGAAAGTTGGAGGAGTTTAAATGTCAGTCTGTGAAATCATTCCCTACAGACGCTGAGAGAAATAAAGCCACTTAAACAAGACAGCATTCTGTTTGACCAATCAGTGGTATGCAGTGTTACTTGTCCTACTGGTATATTATGCTTCTCTCCACCAGTAGTACAAAAAAGGCATGACACAAAATTTAACTTATTACACAGACAAACTTTACTACTGCTACTTCACAGCAAGAAGGTCCTGTGTTTGACTTCTAGGTGGAGCTGTGCAGGGTCTTTCTGTGTGTAGAAAGACATGTTCTCCCCCTGTTTCTGTCCTACAGCCCAAAGCCATGCCAATGAGGTTAATAGGAAAAACATAGTTGTTTGTGACTGTTTGACATTAAATTTAAAGTGATGAATCTCAACCAGTAAATACCTGTCCCAACGATATACCTGTCCTATAATTATATACGTTTTTAAGTGAACAACGTTGGCCAATTGTTAAAAACAGAAGTACTTGCCTTAACACCTAATTGCATCACATTTAGTAACAATAACTGCAACAGCACTTTCTAAAAAACACGTCTTTCTCATTTCACCACTGTGAATGCCTGTCATCCAGCTTAACCCATGTTTTGTTATTGTTGCACTGTGTCAACTTCCAGGCTGCATTATTCCATTTCAACTTTTGAACTATCATTTTAAAATTGCTAATTTCATTTCTCTTGCTCAGGGAAGAACCCAGGCAAAGTAGGATCTGGAGCCAGTGATGATGAGTTGGCATCTGAAGTGCTCAGTCACTACAGCAGTGCTAGTGAGAGTGCCTCAGTACTGGAGGAAGGATCAGGTACCCACATTCAAACTTGCCTTACAGTATTTTTGTGAATGTTTCTCTGCTTCAACATTCCTGGTTTTGCTTGTTACAAAAGAATCTGGCGTTGAAACACTAAATCTCTGAACTGTGCAGCGTACTAGCCTTGTCCCGCTAAGCTGATAAGTATAAATAAATCATATTTATTGTTGTATTGGACACTTTTTCTTTAAATTACTTTAGTCTGTCAGTAGACCGTACTGAACACATTCATTGCACATTTGACGCTATGCTGTTTGTGTCACTGTTATTATTATTCTATGATTATGTATAATATCACATTTCATTTTTTAACCTAAGACTTTCAGTATTCTATCACAATGCCTTATCTATTATTCAACTTAATATATGTATGTTCGTTGATACCCGCACCAACAGCTGGTGCTTGGCTAACTCTAAAGATTCTGATTCTGACACTAGTATTGTACACTAAATTTCTATGTGCATTTATTCTCTATAGTATGAGCTAGACCTCATAAAATAGAACCCCAGTGACTTACTTGGATTGTTTACAGGTGAGGTAGTGGATGAACAGACTGTTCAGGAGGAAACAGAAGACAAACTTAAACAATGTATTGACAACCTGATGGACAAAAGGTGAAAACTATTTTATTGTATTTTACTACATAGTAAATAGACACATTTGTACACTTTACTACCAGAAAGCATTTGTGCATTTGTGTACCGCTAAAGGGATTTACTTGGATTTTTAGCTGGGTTATTTTACCCAGCTAAGCTGTTTTACAAAAGCTGAAGTTGTTGTCATTTATAGGAGGAGTAGTTCCAGGATTCCAGACACATATTGGTTGTCTGCTTGAAAGTGTTAGGCAAAAATGTCACAATGCTTGTAGTTTGAAGCGTAGTTTGAGTGTTCTACTCGTGTCATTGCCTTGAACTGCCAGCTGACATCGCATTTGCAGCATCAATCAGGATCCCAATGACATCCCTCATTCAGGCTTGGTCTCTTGTGCACCAACTGTTAACTAGCAGTTATAAATTTAGCAGTGGCTACACCAGGGGTGGCTCAAGGGGCACACAAAATTTGACTATAAATATGAATGACAATTTTACAGTCGGTAGTGTTTGGAGCTCAACATTTAGTGGAATCAAGTGAAACTTGTTCTTGAGAACAATTTTGTAAATACTACAGGGGGGGGCAGAATAAACATCCTAATGGGCCACCACTGAGCAACAAACTATCGTCGATCTGATCTTCTTTTTGAATCTGTTCAGGATTATAGTGTGAATGTTTTTATATACATGTATTTTTATATTTATGTTAGTGATCACGCAGCATTTGTTCTCCAATCAAGTTCTCCCCTATACATCTAGCAAGCCACTAAACTTTTACTGTGACCACCGGGACCTGGTCAGCAGTGTTCCTCTACCCTTGCCAGGCTGTAATCCATCTAACCCTCTTGCTTTTAGTGTTAAGACGCGTATGGCAGGGTTGGAGAGCTTGCGTCTGGCCTTCTCTGCAAAAGTGCTGTACGAGTTTCTTCTGGAGAGACGCTTCACTGTCAGTGACTGCCTAGAACGAAGTCTGAAAAAAGGTAGCAACTGTTAGTTTGAATACACTTGTACAGTGAAATATTGATTTAGAAGTCTAAATATACATAAGTATACATAGGTAGCTTTATTACTAGAGATGATTCTATTAAGTCATTGTTATAAAGTCAGGTTATTCAAACATACTATGATTACATTGTGTTTCACTTCTAAGCTAAGAGAAATGTGAGAACAGTGAAGGGGATGTTTTACTTGTAAAGCTGTGTGTCAGCTAGACAATTACTATAAATTATTGGTCTTGGTACACATCTTGTGAGAAAAATCTGGATTTTGTCTGTTAAATTAAGTTTCCACTGTAATCCTTAGACAAGTGTTGAAACATAACTGTTTCACGGTAACTGTGTTTTTCTGTAGGTGGAGGAGAGGAACAGGCTGCCGCGGCCACATTGTGTTCTCTGCTTTGTATACAGTTGGGAGGTGGAGTTGAGGGGGAGGAGGGTTTTAAGATGTTCCGTCCTGTCCTTAGTACCATCATGACTGACACCTGTGCCAGCCTGTCAGCACGGCAAAGTGTGAGTATGTGTGAGTGTGAGTAACTTGAAGAAGTCTCTCAAATGAATGTGAAGATTTATTTTTCTATTTTTCTTTAGTGTGCACGGGCATTGGGCTTGTGCTGTTACATAGCCGCATCAGATGATGCTGAAGTAAGTTCTAATCTTTTTACTAAAGAATCTTTTTACTAATATGCCGAGATTATACCTTCGTTTGTATGTAAATGAAAGACGTTTTAATACATCTGCCTTGTTTTTCAGGATCTGTTGAAGTGTATGGGGCATTTGGAGAGCGTGTTTGGGGCTGCATATCCGCTGGGTGATGGTAGTTTACCATCTGTTAAAGCCGGAACTCCTGCACTCCACAGTGCCGCCCTGCAGTCCTGGGCTCTGCTCTGCACCCTCTGCCCTGCTTCCCACATTGACAGCATAGTCATCTAGTGAGTGTTTTACGTCCACTTATAAAGCCACATATCCATGTCAAGCTTGATGAGGAGGCCTGTTTCACTGCATGTTTGATTAGACTAGTTTAACTCTGTACCTCTAAACATTTAAAGCGGGTTTTCTTGCCTTAGTCAAGTTAATTGCGTGGTCAAAATGACTAAATGCATATCCTTATTTTTATTTGTTATTGAATTTTCATGCTTTATTACTACTTGTTTTTGGTCTGGATTGAGTTATATTAGTACGGCAAAATGACCCAACAAACCCACAACTGCTACACACTAAAGTAAGCAATGCAATTCTTTCCCTACTTTTTCAGTCACTTGCCACGATTACAGGCCTGTTTAGAGAGCAGTGATGTAAACTTCAGGATTGCTGTTGGTGAAACCATTGCCCTGCTCTATGAACTGGCACGGGACATTGATGAGGTGAGACATGCTGTCATTTTGGCTTTGTCATTCAAAATAATTCCATGGAATGCTCGTCCTTAAGAAGAAAGGCAATCACATGATGATCTTTGAGATTGTGTAAAAGTTTGTTCATCATTTTCCCCCAATATCAAGTTCATAAGACCATTATCCTGGAATACCCTGTCTTAGATTATTTCTCCCTCCCTAGACATAGCCAGTTGTGCCTGTGTAGACACCCAACTGGTCAGTAGCAATAGGTGGTAAGGTAGCATAATGGACCACTGCACCCACACATAATGTAATAGCTGTTGGTTATGCTGAATGCTTTCAGGAGTTTGAATATGATGATTGTGATGCACTGTGTGAGAGCCTGAAAGGTTTGGCTACGGATGGCAATAAACATCGAGCCAAAAATGACCGCCGCAAACAGCGCTCCATTTTCCGTGAGGTTCTGCATTACATCGAGGTAAGCCATTTCATTATTAAGGTTTTGTCTAAAAAAACGTTTTGTGTGTTTAAAGAAATCCTTATGCATAGTTGTGCTTGATTATATTTTTAATTAGATGTGCAAAATTATGGATTCATATCTGTAAAAAATGTTCAACAGTCAAAGTATCTGACCAGAACATCAACATCGGGTTACATGTGTTGTTAAAGAGTATTTAGCTCAATAGTGCAAGGTTTCATCTTGGGCTGCTTTCACATGATTTTCCCACAGTTCAGAGACTTGAACATTAACAGATATTGACATAAAAAAGACTTGAAAGGATAAATCTTATTATTAATTTAAAGGATTTTAATGTCAAGATTTTCACATTTTGGTCATATTCATAACAGATAATAACCAGTTATACATAAGTCGATGTCTTGGACATTTTCTAGCACATGAGTAAAAATGTTAAATCGCTACACAAACTTCATAGCACATGGTTTCACTGTTTCTTTCGATACTCTTTTTACATTTTATAACCACAGAATATGTCACTGTGAGAAAGCTTTGCACAGCATTATTATCAGAAACCTGTATTTTCCCCAATTGCAGAGTGAAGATTTTTCAGAGGAGAAAATTCGCTTTGGGGTTGAAGTGATCTACATTGATGGTTGGATGCATCACAGAATTTATGATGCATTCAAAGAAGTATTAGAGTCTGGGATTAGCCACCACTTACAGGTGAGAAACACTAATGTACATACAGACACATGCATACATCATAGTCATAGGAGTATTCAGACACTCTAAATATATTTAAATGTATTAAACATGGCTTGGAAAACACACCCACCCATGTGTTAGGGTTTAACAAGTCATGAGATCCAAGAAGCTGTCTGTGGTTCTTGGATCAGATTTGTTAAAATATCTCACAAGGAAATTAAACAGTTCTTTGGATCTATGTGTTATCAGGATCTCTAACATTAAAAGTTGACTCCTGTCAAATGTGGGCCTTTGAGTAAGATAGTTGTTGTCAGGGAGGTTACAAAAAACCTCAATAGCATCTACAAAAACAAAAGAACTACAAATATATTGTACCGATAATTTATAATTTGGGCAACTTGGCAAGACAAAAGTCATGTGCGAAAATATCAGATGAAACCTAAACATATGATTGGCTGTCCAGGTGAACCCACTTCTAAGAGGTATTTTTGGACTTGGAGCTCCTCTTATTTTAGACCCGACTGTCAAAGCCAGCAGGATCTCCCGTACAGAAAGGGTAAGGTTCTCACACTCCTACACTGATTACTGTACACTACATGAAGTACATGGACACAAGTTCACATAGTGTTTATTTTAAGAAATCACACGCACAATGTTGTAATCTTCAAATTTTAGGCTTTAGGCAAAGACTGAGTCTTTGGTACTTATTCTGCCAGACATTAATTAGATGCCACCTTTGACAACAATTTGCTTTGTCAAATATCTTGTCATAAGCACAAATGGTAGTAAACATTACTAATGGACTTGATTGCTCATTAGAGAGTCAGGAAATAAGCTTTCAGAGCAATAATTAAAACACTGGATTTAACCCAGTCTTGTCTGGGTTAAAACCCTTTCAGTTGCTACATTAGCATTACATCAACACCAAACTGGAAGCGGAGATTATTTTAACCCTTGTGTGCCTTTGTAGTTTTTACCATGTGTTTCTTTCGTTCTCAGCATCTTTTTAACTCTGCTGCATTCAAAGCCCGGACGAAACTGCGGAACAAAGTGAGGGATAAACGAGCTGATGTGATGTGAGGAGGTTTTGGCTGCTGATGCTCATGGTTGTGGTGGTGGTGATGAATTACAGAGGAACACTATACATCTCTTATCACTTGAAACATAAAACAGCAAACTGCCAAATCTGGACTTGATGATGTATTGTGTGCATGTGTGTTACTGTGCGTACGTGTTTGGGTGTGTGATTGTACACATCAGGATGAGTGAGTGTCTGTATGGTGGACCTGAGTTTTATTGAACATTACAGAACTAAAGTAATAGGATACTGAACCTGGAGAGAATTGGTATGTTATATACTCAGTAAGGTGCCCTGAGTAGAAAATGGAAATACTATATTATTGCTCCTCTAAGCATCTTTATGGACCTTTATGACATCTGCTGAGGCTGTATTCAGCCTTTCTGTTGAAATGTACTTTCCTTCTTAATTTATTAAACATTTTGGGAAACAACACTTTTTAACATTTGCAAGAAATGAGCTACAGAATGAAAAAACATTAAGGAATTTAAAGCATATATAGATATTTTTCTACATGTATTTTATACAACCTGGTATTACATCTCTGATTTCAATATAAAAACAGAGGTGCATAAATGCTAACGAAGTTTACTTCTCTACCAGCTGTGACCTTTCATCAAAATGCTAGCTTTAATGTACAGTTAGGTGTAAAGGAAAATATTGTCTATAGATAATCTATCTGAACTAATCCTAGACGATGTTGTATATCTTGCTGGCCTCGAATGGAAACCAGCAGCCACCACAGTTCTTTATGGCTAAGAGTGGCGACCTTTTGTTAAGGAGCAGTTGGGGGCCCAAACCATGTCAGCATTTTTTTTTTACAACAAAAGAAAGTCACCTGAATAGCAACTGCAGTGGTCAGGCATTCACGTATGTTCTGCTTTAAGAAGTTAAATGGTCTAACACCATGCAGTTTTTTAAGTACCAACCCTTATCAATTCTTTACTTCATAATATTTTTCTTTGTCACCTCTCTGTACTGTATTTTGTAATCTAATTTGAGCAAAGGCTGTTATTTTCTAAGAAATGCAAATAGAAAAATAGTTTATCTTCTCTTAAAAGCTTATCAGTTTGCAGACTGGGTAGGATGAAGCCATTTCTTGTTGTTGTCTCTTCAATTTTCTCATCTGTTATGAAAATTTCTATTTGAAACAGTTTTGAGGAAAAAATGTATTTTAAGCATTTTTAACTGACAATTTTGTATTTCACATGAACAGATAAACTTGAATATGAACTAGAGCCTGAAATGTTAAATAAGTAGTAATAACTTTAAATTATTATAAGATGGAAATGTTTTTGAACCAGAAGGTTTGATTCAGTGAATCCTGGATTTCAATTAAAGTGCTGAATATATAAGATTTAAACTGTGTTATTTATTGTGAACTCACTTTGTACAACCACACATCCGGTGCATTAAATACACAGAAATATTGAGACCTTTCTTATAATTATTGTAGTATATTATATTTCATAAAATTATATTGTAATAAACAACTTGTTCCAGCATGACTTGATGAACAGCTTTGAAATAAACCGGAACATGAATCGAAGCTTTCTTGGCCAATGCTAGTGCTCTTTATAGACCTCCATAAGAATCCACTTTACTTTAATGCAATTGCCTTTGAAATGTGTTGTCCAGCTAGTTTTTGTTAATATGTGTTTGGCAGTGTGCTGTACTACAGATGATGCACTGCATTTTAGGTGTAATGGTTGCAGGTCTTTCACTTTTTACCAAGTTCAAATTCTCTCCTAGTTGTAAGTTTTTGTGATGAAAAGACAGACGATTAAGCATCTGCATGCTTTGAAAAGTGGATGAGAACTAAAGTAGCCACAAAAAGTGGGCTTGGGAAGACTGAGTTAGTGTGATTGCCAATTCTGGATTTTGACATTAGATCACTTCAACTCAGCTGCAACAGTGATGATCATGATGAAAAGTCAGAATATTAATGCTCAATAAAAAAGCTGGCTTTCCTCACGGCTAAAATAAATTGATATTATAATTTGCATTTGAACCAGGAATCTTTTGAGTACTCATCTAGTACCTTGACTACATCTTGAATAGCCTAAATTGTTGTATGTAAAATTACTGCCCTGATGTCACTGTCACCTCACAGCAAGAAGATCCTTGGTTCGATCCCCGGGTGGGATGATCTAGGTCGTTTCTGTGCTGAGTTTGCATTTTCTCCCCGTGTCCGCGTGGGTTTCCTCCGGGTACTCCGGTTTCCTTCCATCTAGTACCTTGACTACATCTTAAATAGCCTAAATTGTTGTATGTGTTTATGTATAAAGCATGGGCTTGACATGGATCAGCATCTTGACCAAACCGTAATTCTGCATGGGCCTAATGCTTTCTTGAGGCACCAGGCCCACCGCAACCCCTACCAGAACGGGGCTGTAAGTCAATAAAACAATGAAACATAAGTTATACTGTATTCGTTGTAGTTTCCCGACTCACTGATGGGGGCAGTAGCGTTTATCAACCGCCGAAGTCACGCTCTTGACGCAGAAGAAAAATAATTGTGTCCTAATTACAGATTTGTTCGAAAATCCCTAAAACTATAAAACATATAGCATCGTGAATTCCCCTACACTATAACCTCATTTTGCGTGAAAGCACTTCAGGGTTTTCAGAAATCTGGATAAGGATATCCAAGTCTTATCTAGGCTGCCTGTTTTGAGCAATGAAATGGTTTAGATATCTAGATAGTGTGCAGGGAGTAGTGAACACGGTGCGGTTTTAGACGCACAGGTGAGGTGGGCGGGATTAGATCAGTTCCA
>JAYDZG010000002.1:11344823-11362714 GCA_034509265.1 Microcambeva bendego
ACACAAACTCATTAACTTGTTTTCCTTTATCAATACTGAAGACATCTGAACTACAAAAGAATTATGTAGTAAACAAACCAGATTTTTTTAAGTAGCCTCATTTTGCTTTGATGACAGCTTTCCACACTGCACTTGGCTTTGTACTTGGCCTTCTCTCAGTTCATGTTGTAGCCACCTGGAATGTTTATTTAGACTGTCTTGAAGGAGCTCCCAGAGGTTCTGAACACAAAAAGGTGTCAGGATATTGTGGAGGTTAAATAGTCTTTACATTGCCTGGTGGTGTGTGTGATATAGAAAATAAGTCAAATTAAGTAAAAACATCTAATGGAAGGTGTGTTCAACCTTTTGACTGGTACTATGTGCAATCACATAGGTATTTTGCGCAATCCTAAATTTGTCCTGTCCCCAAAATTGAGAACCACTGGATTAATGATTTAATTTGTGTGGCATACATTGGGTCCCATTTTTAAACTTGTTAAGAACAAATCAATAAAATAGGTAATTTTATTGCATATCTGACAAATGTAGCATTTGATTTTTATTTAAAGCGGTTGAAGTGGCCCGCCGACTCCAACAAGTAGTTTAGGTACAAATTGGCATGGAAAAGGTGTCATGTCAGATTTAGCGCTCTTGTCCAGCTTATTGTGGCAAACCAGACACACTGCAAGTTTGTAGACATAAAATACACCAAATAGCTTTTTAAAATGCGTTTACATAGCGAGTTACACACATTTGTGTTTTAAGTATGTTCACACTGCTCCTAGTTATTATAATATGATTAAAAGCAAAATGTAATTCCTTAAACTACTTAAATTAAGGACATATCGTGGTTAAATCCCTCACAGAAAAAATACAGTTTGTATGTTGAGTAATCCAAGGGTCTCTAGGTCACAACTGGACAGTGTTAAATGAAACACGTTTCAGAATTACCTTACATTTTCAATAACAATGAAATTAATAATGTAAAACATACATATTACTTTTGTACCATTCAAAGATTATCTTTAAATCACTGTTTTTTTGCATTATTTGTATTTTGCTCTGAACTAATTTAGCCTCTGTGTGGTACTGACACAATCTATTAAATAAAGTATAAAGTAACTAAGGACTTAATCTAATTAATTAATAAATGTTTACTTTTGTATTTCAGGTATCTTCAACTGTTGGATGGGAAAGAAAATTATCCATGCCTTCTTGATGCTGATGGTCATGTGATCTCATTCCCTCCTATTACAAACAGTGAACGGACAAAGGTAGAACTTGTGTAATTGAGCATACTATAATTGAGTTAATGTCACATATATTATTCTACTGCCAATAGTACCAGTTTGAAAAATACAACATAATTTTACAAAATGTCATAGTTGAACTTCAGTACTGAAGACTTTTTTTAAAATAATGTAATTTCCTCCTCTAAATCTTCTTCCCAATATATGTGTATACAATTACCTGATACCCTATTTGGGTCCTGAGTTCTCATTATTAGGCAGGTGATGGAACATGGAGATGAGCCTACTGTGTGACCCTCTCTTCTTTCAAAATGTTTAAATATTATTAAATATTACTGCTTAAATATCCACTGTGATACAGACAGCTTGAGAGTTTTCTTCTAAACTTTACTTTAAATTTTTCTTTGTCTATTCGATATATGTTTTTTTCCACTCACATTACTTACAGAGAATTAAAGCCAGTGTTGTACCATGTGTAAGTCTTATTCGGTATACTTGAAAGTAAATCTTTTCATAATATTTCTTTCTTGCCAGATAAAAAAGACCACACGAGAACTCCTCCTGGAGGTTACAAGTTCAACCAGTCTGCAGATCTGTAAGGATGTCATGGACATGCTAATTATAGTAAGTCTACTGGCCTTAAATTTTTACAATTAAATTAATAAAAAAGTTGGGACGTTTTGTAAAACAATAAAATAAAGAATCTGGGATTTATTCATCATTAATGTTGCTCTCGGTGGTTGGTTCATGCTGCCATTAGTTCAGTCAAAGGATAAAAAAACAATGTCTGAAATACAAGAATATTCATGACACCAAAGCACTTTTTTAAATGCACTTGTTATATTTTTAAATTGTAATTTATTTAGAGGAATGTAAGATTTTGTACACACTTACATGATAAACCAGGACTTTTTATATGTTCTGTCAGTCTTAGGGATTAAATACTTACTTATATTTTATGTGAATGGATATAATGTGTCCTGAACAATCCCTCTCACCCTTTCCATGATGAACTATGGCAGCTGGGCAGTTCCTTTAGTCAAAGGCTAATTCCACCAAAAGGACAAACCTGAGTTCTTAAGGCATTCCTTGTGCCAAGTGCCATCAGGCTGCAGAACAGTAGCTGAATACATAGACTGTCCTCATACTGACAAGCCTACACAATAACCCACAATGCATCTACATTTCAAACTACATACATACATATACAGTATATCAATATTGTTGATAACTTTTATTGTAATTCTTTATTCCATTTAATGTAGTTAAATGGAATAAAATTTTCATTAGTAAAATTTTCATGTAGTTAAATGGAATTACATTTTCATGAGGATCAATAAAGGATTCTTGTCTTATTTACTCACATTTTTATATAATTTACCAGGTTTGTGTTTGTAATTTTACATTGTAAACTTCTACTGTAAAATACTGTATGTGTATTTAGCTGCAGTGACATTTGGGCTGTTTGACATCATTAGTTATCAATGAAGCTGTTCATGTAGGGTGAAGAATGGGGGATCTGTTTCTGCTTCTCATGTTCTTTCATGGCCAATCCTTGAAATGAGCTCATATGTCTTCAGCAACACACACATGAAAAATAAAAAAGGTATAGTGCTTATTAACACATTTACTCACTGTTGGAGGCTACTTGGAACCGCCAATCCAACCCCCACTCTGTTTTCAGAGGTTAAAAGAAATATTTGAGGACATAAAATATGCAAAACTGGTACCACATTGAGCTCAGGAGTAGGTTTGCATAATGTTTGCCAGATTTCATCTTGGTTGGGATTTATATTGCTGCTGGTGAAAAGTATTATTTATAGTTATGTAAAAATATTCAAACATAATCACAGAGTGTGTTGTTTATGATTTGAATAACAAAATTGCATCAGATTTTCTCTTCAGATTAGAACAGTAGTAGAACTTATTTCTCAAAAAAAGCTAGCACATGCTCCACCAGAGTAGGTAAGGGTGAGTCTCAAATCAGCAGTCCAACTGGAACATCAGCTGTTGATGATACATGTCTATTTAATGTTCATAATTGAAATTAAATTTTAAAAAAAGCATGTGAAAGCATAACATTTTACCTGTTTGCTTGTTTGTGTGGGTGTGTATGTGAGAAGATTTGATACAACTGGTAGAACTCATTAGAATAAATAGTTTTTCTCTAACTGTGAATTTCCTTTTTCCTTAAGAAAATGGCAGAACTGAATAAGTTGACATTGGACAACAAAGAAGAGGCTTGTTCAGATGAGGAGACTGAATTAGCTTCAGCACAGGATGATTTAGCCTCGGCTGAGTTGACTGTGGTTCAGGTGAAGGTGGTAGACTCGGAGGGCAATCTTAAGGTTGTGTACCCATCCAAAACTGACCTAACCTCTGATGTCAGCCACCTGAATATAATCCGCTAACTAATAAGCAATTCCTAAATCTTTGTCAAACAAGTGACTGTATGTGAAAGACCAATTTCAATAAATTCACCAAACACTGTTGCCATGTTAACTTTCAATTGTTTATCATTTTGTTTTAACTTGTACTGATATATAGTTGTATAATCTATTGTTGTTTGCTTGTGTAGACCGAAAATGTTTATATATTGATTTGTTTTAACGCTATATGAGCTTTGTTGGCCATCCCTTTCTAAAACATCTCCTTACACCTGTCCAAAATTAATTCATTTAACTCCAGTGTTCATGGGGGTCACTAGATTACCACAGATCTGACCCCAACGAAAGCCCAATTGGACCTCACATTTACTGAAAAGAAAAGGATTGAATTTTGTGAAGTAAATGGTCTTGCCAGTTTGTTGTTGGTTGTGGTGGCAGTGATAGTTATGGTTCTACACTAGTAATCAGAAGATTGATTTGAATGGTACTTTAGTAACATTTGTTAGCCACATATGACAAAATCAGTTGTATGTAAAAAAGTAAATGTCCCTACACTACACTATTGCAGACTAGTAGCACTTATGAAATAAAACATGTTCATTTCAATTTGTAATGACACATATTCTTACTTTTTACTTTGTGCATTGAAATCTACTGAGACTAATTAGTTAATGGGTATGTAGTAACACATTTTTAGATTGTAATATTACTTGACAGTAAGCCACTAAAATGGTTCCCATTTCTGCATTAAAACAACTTTTGAATAACCTTTGAGGGATCTTTTAATGTGTCTGCATCCCCCTACATTAAATGGTTAATTCTTAACCATTAATGTAGTTTTTCCCCTTACAGCAATGCTCCACTCACATGAGCTCACTGGTCTTGTGATTTCTGTCTGAATGTAAAGAATGTAAAGAATTTGTCATAATATGGGTGAAATATGCAGAACTTGTCAAATTTGAATAAGGGTAAAGAAATAGCATGAGAAAAACGACCATGGCAGTCTGATGTGATAACTTATTAGCATAAAATGGCAGAATTGTAGCTTAAATGTTTAAGAACTTTTAACATAATATACTTTTGACCAAGGTCAAAATGCTCAGTTCACACAGAATCAAAGCCCTTGGTGGTTTTGTATTTCAACTGATTGGATATCGAGATTGCCTTACCATGCATGACAATACCTGTGTAGGATTACATATCACTACCTGTGGAACACAGAGACCTGCAGGTTATATCTCTATGTAATGTTTCTTAAAATAGCTATAAATCTGCTTTTTTTTTCTTCTTTTTTTTGCTAAACCATTGAGATTTTGTCTCTTGGAGTGAACACAAAGTACTGCATGCTTGTTTGTTGATTCTTAGACCACTGTGAAAGCAGCTGGTTTGGTTACAGATCAAATGACTAGAGACGCACGGAAACTTGAAACCGACGGTCTAGAGATTTAAAAAAAAAAAAAAAAGGCACAAAGCCCTGACCAAATCCTTGAGTGCATAGCATGGTGCAAAACACTTCAAGCATCTTGCTCTCCTTAAGGCAGAAAATCAAGCAATGAGAACTACACAAGCTAATAATCAGAGGCGACAAGCTTGGGATGGAAAAGCAAGATTGGCTTGGAACAGACATGAAGATACAGTTTGGGATTATCATTTGAAAGGTACCAGCCCCTCTAGATTGGTGACCAGCACACAGAAAGGATCTCCTCAATGTTTGGGGAAACGGAGCACAAAAACTTCAGATCTCCTGTTCAGACGTCAACATATCGTGTTGCAAACAACTCAGGTTGGTGAAGGTAAAGAAGACAAGGTGAAGACGTTGATCAAAAGCAACTCCTTGCCACCAATATATAGTACAAATGTAACTTCTGTACAAGTGAAAAAGGTTGAACACCAGACTCTGGAAATGAGCACGACCGCTAAATTTCCATCCAGAAGTAATTTAAGGGTGAAGACATCAACATGGAGACAAAAGGACATCAGTGAATTAACCAGCTCAGTGGATTTGGTCTATAGAAGTCTGGGAACTTTTGACTTGACCATTAAGGATTCCATTCAGGATTCTGAAAGTGTTCAGAGTGATGAGCCATCAACAAAACCTTCAGTTATGACGCTGAGCAGTCCCGGTCATCATTTTGAATTAAAGCAGAGATCCAATAACAGTTTATTGGTAAATGAAGGGATTAAAGATTCACAGAGCCTCTTATCCAATCGCAGTTTGGGGATAAATGAAGGAATTAAAGACTCCGTGAGCACTGACCATCACACACAGACATTCTCATACTCTGCTATCAGGACTGAAAGCTCTCTCAGGAACATTACGATCCCAGAGAAGGAAAACAACGACGATGAGGTATTTTACACAACCAAAATGATTGCAGAATGGATTATCAGAGTAAATGCAAGTCTGTTTTCTCCTTTTAAGGATGAGTTAAATAAGACACACTTGCTCAAGGAGGAAGATGTGGACACTATTAAAATCATTTATGAGGACTGAGGAAATATGTTTTCACATAACTGAGTTCCGGAACATTTACTATTTGTGCATTTTTACTATCCAGTAGTTTCAGTACCATGGTGCAGTATGTCTTTTATTACCGGTTGTAGAACGTAGCTTCTGTGTGGACAACATTGCAATTGTTTGGTAAACTGTTTATTATAACTTATTATTTGTCTTTTTACATCTAAACTTCTAAAGCAGAGTGATGTTTTATGTCTCCATAAATGGTTTGTGTGTCAATGGGTCCATGAACATAGAACTCTTCTATTGTTTTGGTACATGTTTATTAAGTAAGAATGCAAGCAAGACATAAAAAAAATACATCTGGAAGTAAGTGAAGCAGCTTTTTAAGAAAGAGAATTAATATTTTATGAGGTAAAACAACATTCTAGATGTTGAGAATTTGCTAATGTAAACAAAATTTCATTTTAATAGTGTATACAAATGTATTACTATTATTTATTGTTTTTGACTATATATGCTGCAATGTAACTGATTAACCAAAAAATTTATAATAAAAACTGACTATCAATAATGATCTACTTTCTGTTTTATTAATATTTCACTTTGAAGTTTTTTTCTTTTGGCCCCCATTGGGGATCACCACGGTGGACCACATTATTGATTTGGCATAGCTTTTACACTGGATCCCCTTCCTGACACAACACTTCTATTTACTTGGGATAGGCACTACAGTGCGCTAGTTTTTGCATCCTAGTGGTTAGGGTGGCACCCAGCCAACCGGCAGGGCAAAACTGAGGATTTCAGACTCTCAATGCATACATATTTATATATTTGTCTTGTAATGTAGCAGATCAATAACCCAGGAACTCCATATAAGCTTACAGATGATAAGCCTGTCTTTCGTGGTCATGTATGGCCTTGAGAATAATAAACCTGTGAACCAGGAGGTAATATACCACTCAGGAGTAACTAAAACCAAAAAAGCTTTTCCATTTAAAGACAAGATGCTGTATCTTTGTCTTCTTGATGGCAACAGATGACAAAAAAATAGAAGCCAAGATTTATTATTGATTGGTTACATAGACCTTGATACCCTTGTTGGTTCTACATTTTTTGTTTTGCTTTTTAGCTTGAACATTGATTAGTATCTTTAAATAAAGTATTAGCAAACACTACGTGCTTTACTAAGTAATAGAGTTTCTAAACTTATTGGTGTCATACTAGGATTTGTGTACTGAATGATAGCAGTGTTTGTTAACAAGAACTGTAAATGGGATTTTTTCTTAGTAGTGTTGCTACCAGTGTTTGGAAGTCATGTTGCTTATAAACATTTTCAATTAGCATGGTAGTGCACTTCTGGAGCCATAACAGTATCCACTATCCAGAGAGCAAGTGAATAAAAAATTAATTGACTCAAATCGTTATCTGCGATTTTTGGCTTTATGTTAGGGGTAATCACACTGGATTTCCAACCAGTCCTTCAATGATTTGGCACAAGGTTTAATGTGGGATGTCCTTCCTGTTACCTAAAACTGTTAAGTATATTTGTGATCATGGCTTTGTGCAGGCCACACCAAATCCTGTCTTTACTATATCCATGCTGGAAGACAGAGTAATAAAATTAATTTGATATAACTGAGTACATACAGTACACTTAATTAAACACCTAGACTTAATACCACATAGTTTTGGCTTTATTTGGTCCATCACTAGCTTTTTAAAAAAAAAGAATATTTAGGGCATCTACTGTATCTGCAAACTCAAAAAAAGTTAACTGAGAATATAAAAACAACAATATAACACCGCTTCCCATATTAAAAACTTTATTGTGTCTGTGTAGATGCACTGCAGAGATTCTAGGTCTAAACAAAACCGAGACATCTATGACTGTTTTGTACAAGTAAACCCCAAAAAGTCAAGTTAAATGTTTTAATGCAATTGAAATGTGACACATATTGTACAAACATTACAAATAAATGAAAACTAGAAATCACATCTGGTAAAAATTATATAATAAAATGTTAATACTGGTAAACTCTGGTACTTCAAGTAAAATTGAAAGCAGGTCACAGTTCATTTTTCTCATGGTAAGCTTTTTAACCATGGCATGTAGAGTGTCCTGTACAGCATCAGCATTTATGTACGTAGTATCCGGTGACATAGCCGAGGATGTACATTGAAATCATCACAGCCAGTGAGCCTGCTACTCTGACCACCACACCCAGCTGTCCTGTGCACAGTTTGTTATAAATCCTAAACAAGAAAAGACACAATCAGCAATACAAGTCATACATGCAGCACTTACACTATATTTGAAAAGTATGTATGGGTTTAATGGATATATTTAAACAGTTATACGGGTGTTTTATATAATCAGCATTGCAATATTTGTAAAGCTAACTTTTCTTTGTATTATGAATTATGACAATATTTAAGTACTGCAGCTGTTGGTATTTACTTTCTGGCTGTATCATATACCTTTAAAAAGCAGGTAATGGAAAGCAAGCATAGAAAATATAATAGCTTTTGTAAGTCTGTTCATAAGTTCAAATATTTGAAACATGTGAGTCAGAAGAAAATCAGTCTATATGCCCTCAGTAAATAAAGATCTGAGTGTAAAGAACAAAACCAGTCTATCCAGTTTTACTGTAAGGGTTTAGAGTGCCAACGCTGAGACGATTAAAATAGATATAACTTAAACTAAAATAAATAAAGCAGCATGTTTGTGTGAGATACTAATTTAGTGAAATGTCAATAAAAAAATATAAATATAAAAAATAAAATCGTTGCAAATATGAGGTATGTCTGCTGAAACCAAAAGTAGATTTTTGAGGTTCCTGAATGTACAAGCATTTTCCAGGGAAATACAAAACATGTTTTCATCTTGATAACTGCATGCAGTAGTCAATTTGTTTTACATATTTCTTATTTAGTGAACAAGAGTAACTATCCAGGCATTGAGTACTTTCAAACAAGACACAAGATAAAATATAATTTCAGGCATGTTTGATCTAGTCATGGATGGCAAGTGCTGACAAAGTCCATCTAACCACTTCATTCTTTTAAACAGACGTAGTTTTGCTCATGCTAAATGAGTAATAACGCATGAATATTTTGCGTTGGACATGGCAACCAAACTTTATGTCGTTTTATCCAAGTGACGGGTCATAAAATATCAAGATTTTAGAATTTTTTTTTTTTTCAAAATCCTAAATCTACTGACTTATTGATAGATATTTTAGATATAACATAATATCTGAACAAATATAAGGCACATATAGACTACTACGTTACCAGCTTATCATCTCCCATTTCTAAGTGTGTTAGCCATTCATATTAAATACAATCTGCATTATTGTGTTTCCAAAGTATTATGGAATATTTACATTATTCACCAGAATTTGGTGAATGGGGACAAATTATAAACTATATTGGCAAAAGTATTGAGATACCTACACATTACACCTACAGGAGTTTTTGTGACATTCCATTGTAAATCCATAAATATTAATATGAAGTTGGTACCTCCTTTGGAGCAAATTTAACTTGTTTGGGAAGTCATTCTGCGTCATTTAAGGGTGAGAATTTCTGCCCATTTATCCAAAAGAGCATTTGTAAAGTCAGACATTTTTGTGAAATTAAAGGACCTGACTAATAATCTCTTCTCTTGTAGTTCATTTTAAAGGTGTTAAATGGGGTTGGGATCAGTTTTGCCATGCAGTATTATTGTTGATTAAATGCTAATGAAATAAGTGAACAAAATAAGCTAAGGGTCTACATCTAACCCAATCAGAAACTTTTTAACTATGATGTGGAAAATCACTTAGATAAAATGAAGACATATGTAGTGGAAATATATTTTATGATATGGGACAGTGGAAGCTTAGTGTGTAGAGCTCCAGGCTATTAATAAAAAAAGTATGGATCTGAATCATGGTTCCATCAAGCAGGTGTTTGGTTTAACGTATGACCCTAGACAAGCAAAGTGAAGTTGGCATTAGAGTCATTTTAATCATGTAAATTCATCGAGCGCAGTACATGTTGAAACCAAACTACCTGTAAGTGCTACATATAAAAACATAGCAGCATGGAGCTAATGCTATGTAAAGTCTGTGTGCAAATGTGTCCAAGACAAAACAAACAGACAGAACAGTGCAAGGCAAAAACAGAGTGCAGACACTACAATTATTGTTTCAGTGACAAAGACCCGTTCACAGTACTATGTTGCGTGTGTGAGTGCAGAATACAATGCTGTATATAAAGACCATGTGTAATACAATAATGAAAAGATGTGAGCATAACCCGAATTGCAGAAAATTTCAGAAACAATAGTGAAGAATTCAGCGAAAAGGAGAAAAGGATGAGTGTCTGTGTGTGTGTGTGTGTGTGTGTGTGTTTGTGTGTGTGTACATAGTGTTTTGTCTTTGTTTTGTACACAGTGTTTTTGCTCAATACATTAAACTGTACATGTGCATACGCATTTATGACTAAAGTCATTTATCTACTATAGTATATAGTACTATAGTACTATCTGTACAGATCATACAACATAATGCATTTATAATTTTTGTAAAGGTTTTTGTAGGGCTTTGCAAACACCCCCCTCCATATATGTAAAATTCAGACTAGCCAAACTGAGTAACCAAATTATCAGTCAAATTATAAACTATAAAGTTTATGAAAATAACTGCCATGTCCTGGACAATTTCCAAAACCCCACCGAAGTATGTCCAAAAGGAAGTTTCAGTAGCAAAAGTTAATCCCAAATGGAAAAAGAAAAATAATTTCTTACCAACAGTATTAAGAATTACGAAGCTAATCTAAGAATGCTTAAAATATGTATTACATGTTTAAAGGTTCAAATTAAAATGTGTAAGGTGTGTAAGGATTACATTAACATATTATGTATTACAGTGGAACCTTGAACCGGTTTACCATTTGGGTATGACGTATTTATTTTGACTTAACGTACATATTTAGGTTATGAACCAAATTCTCACGAATTCTTCCTTAACAAAACATGTGACATCATGAATAAGTTATTTGTATAAAGGTATACTGAAGTGTATTTATTTGCAAACTTATGTCAGTAACAACTTAACCGTTTTCAGTACACGTACAGTGTATTGCTGTTTATTACAGTAATATATTTTCTATAATTTAAGAGAAAATATACTTGTATTTACAACACATAATAACATATTATACATTAGAAATGCAAAGTAAAGGGCTAGTTTGGGAGTTCTGGAATCATATTTACATTATTTCTTAAAAGAGAAACAAATAAATTTAACATACGAACAATTACATTTGACACGAAAAGAAAAAAAACGAAAGAACTGTGAATTATTTATCTATTCGTGCTAATGTGAATATGACAACTGTGCCCGAAGCTCTGGTTGTGTTTATTGCAAAGTTCTTAAAACGTTAAAACGTCATTTGATCAAGATACAGTAAATAATAACGAATCGATGAGGTCGACTTTTACGTTTTTAAAGTCCAACCACTGTGTTGACAATCATGTTAACTGCATGCGTAATTTCTAATAAATCTTTACTGGTTAGTTTGAGTTTATAACAACGTCAAACTGACAAGAAAGACACAACAGCCATAGAACCAAAACACAACTTACCCATTAAGGCTGGTTTGAGAAGCACCCACATTCATGTTAAGATTGTCTTCATTCCAGCGGTTGTATTGCACACTGGCTTCACCAGTCTCCATTTCCTACCGCCTGTGATCGTATAAAACCAGCTACCAAACAAATCCAAGCATTTAGTGTCTGAACTTCACCACAGCATGCTTCCTGCTTCACAGTCCCGACAGCACAATGTGACTAAAGCTCTTGTTGTTAAAGACACGAGCAAGTCAGGGCAGTCTCTGTTACTGGCTAAAGTCTAACCACAAATCACAATGTCAGATCCTGACTAACCTCATTTGTTGAATATAAATACTCGTTTTACACTTCTCGTCAAACAAGCACTATTACCAGCGCTTATAAATTGTTAACTACAGGTGACCTTCAACATTGACAACCATTAAAACGTTTTACACGTACAACTTCTATTGATGTGATTTAGCTTTGAAGTATGAGCTTTGAAGACATCTTAAGTCAGCTACTGTCTTATCTAAGCATGAGTTGTACTTACATGAGGGCTTTGCTCTTCTGTAGTTGTCGTATTTGTGCTGAGCTTTTACTCTTTAAGTGCCATAAAGTGCACAGGGTACATGTGATTTTCATTGTTCACAGATAATCAGGTTAAGATCCAATGGAAGACGTAAATCATTTGCTGATATAGAACTTTTGAAGGTAATTCAAAAATAAATGAATGTGTTTTATATACATGTACTAGCTCAGAGAATATAGTAGGTTGACACTATAGCAGTAACACGATTAACAAGCACAGCAGTGGTTATACTTAGTTATACTATGATGACTACCTATTAGTTGTAAATGATATTGAGCACTTTTTATGTGTGATTTAAAGCAATGTAAGAGAACAAAAAGAGTCCCAAAATAACCAAACACAAACCGGGACACTAGTAGTGTTACAAGTGCAATCACTGGGTATTGGTATTATAAGAATAATCAGGGAGTTTAACTTTCACAAACATTTATTAAACCGAGCTGTTTCCTGAAGCAACTGAACACCACAAGAATCACAGTTTTTAACCCAATTCTCCATCTGTATGTTACTTAGGATTGGTTCCATTTTTAGAAATGTATTAGATGGAATCTTTCCAAATTGTTGCTCTTGTTCTACATTTTATTCAAGCTTCACGTCTTTTTGTACATTAATTTTCTTCCAAGTTTTTTATCTCCCTCAGTGACTTTTACACTCTTACACCACTAAACCATTACTTCACATTTGCCAGAGATTGTATTGGCAAATGAATAACCCCATTATTAATCAAAGTATTACAGTGTGTATTCATTTAAACAGTTTTTAAATACTTATTTACAACAAACACATACTTATTATTTAAAAGAATATGAAGTGATTTGTCACCTTTTCCATAGACCAAAGACCAAAGTCTGTTTATATAGTTTATTTTATGTACATAAACTGTTACTCTGATCATCATAAACATCTGTCTTATTAGACTCTTTTAGCCTTAGCTCTGTAATGCTTTTTGGTAAGAAAGTAGACATTTGTAATTACACTCATGACAGAATATACTATGTCGTTACAATGTCAGTGTAAATGTGGTGCAAAGAATCATACAGCATCCAAACATTATTGGGTCAGTAGGGTACAGGGGGTAATAAAGTGTACAAATTGTCATTTAATTTATTTTATTTGAAGATCATTTATGTAGATGTACCTTATAATATATGAAATAATACATTAATGTGGATCCCAGATACGTGAACCTTAAAATGTGTATCAAACGAGTCCAGTTCTCACCTCTGTGGGGTTATTTCTGTTTATTTTCTCCACCTTACAAAATAGACCAGACTAGGCAGATTGGTCATTTTGAATCCATCTGATGCCCTGTGTATTTCCACTTTACCAGTGTGGTCCTGGGTTCGATTCCCAGGTGGGACGGTCCGGGTCCTTTCTGTGTGGAGTCCAAAAACATGCAAGTGAGGTTAATTGAAGATCCAAGATTGTCCGCGACTGTATTCAATATAACGTGTGTAGTGATTAAACTTGTGTAATGAATAACCGTTTCCAGTCGTGGTTGTAACCAAAGTGTAAAGCATGCCCCAAACAAACTTGACCAGCGTGTGATTCCTCCAGTCCACTAGATGGCGTCGGTGTCGTGCTGTTAAAAGCTGCTCGCACAATACGTAGAAATTGTGCGCTGGCTGGGTCCCAAATTAAACTTTAGTCTCCTAATACATACATACCTTCAATTGTGTAATTAATGTTATATTTTTTCTAGCAAACAATATTTGGATATTGACCCATTTGAATAAACCGATATACTTTTTGGATTGTTGAGATGCGTTGGACTACGCTTTTAAAAGTATCTACAAAACCGCAAACCCCCTAAATAGTGCACTATGTAGTGAGCAAGGGATAGTTTAAGACAATCAAGAGCCGCAGCTGATTAGCAGATATGCAGTTTGAAATCGTTGGCGAGTGACTTTATCTTAATCGTGCGATCTATTTAATATAATAATCCACAACTTATTGGCCTAATATGAAGTGTGCATGTGGCTTATTATTATTTTGCTAGCTACAGTTATTAAGATAGAAAACATTACATTAGACGCATCGTGATCGATAACCGGTTGTGAATTGTTGTATTGAAATTATTAGAATTAATTTCCCTAGCAACATTCGTTCATGTAAATACAAACATATACAGTGAACAGTTATGGACTTCAGCTGACATATCGCCACCTCTTCTATAATTCTGCACTATTGATCTTCAGCTCTAACCAACAATGACAACTCTAACGAGACAAGACTTAAATTTCGGTCAAGGTAAATGCATTTATAAATGTTTGTTGTCTATCATGTTATGTCTGTATGACTGATTTATCTTAATCTGTTTGTTTGAAGTGGTGGCAGATATCCTGTGTGAGTTTCTGGAAGTCGCCATCCATCTCATCCTGTATGTCAGAGAAGTTTATCCATCTGGCATTTTCCAAAAGAGAAAGAAATACAACGTACCTGTACAAGTAAGAGCAGGGGTGCCTTTTTATCTTCTCACTTCAAATACTTTAAATCATTTAGCATGTTCGGTCTGTAATGATGCCCACTCGACCCACGATGCCATACGATTCACGGCTCACGATACGATTCCCTAGTTTTGAATTGAGCCCAGTTTGGTGAAAACAAGCCAAATGTTTTGAACTGAGCCGGACTTGGTGAATAGCAACAGGACCCTCTTTTATTTAAAGTGCATATCTATTCATTAAACAGGAGTACCCATTTGAATCGGGAATTCCTCTACTGATTCCTGAATCGATTCGTGTGCATCGTTACATCCCTAGTATGTGTTATAGGCCTGTAAATGAATTTGATGCCATAAAAAGCCTTAACTACCTTTCCAACTTCCTTTCCAACTTCCATAAGGACTCCTGAAGAAGGGTTTAATTTAGGACTGGCTCGATACCACTGTCTGACATGATGATCTGCTGTTCCGATACCATATTTCTCCACTAAAACTACTAAGCAGTAACGATTCTTGTCTCAGTGCAGCATGAAATAGCTATCTAAAACAATGCTGACTGTGAAACAAATATTCTAACAGAATAAATATAGAAGCTACAGCATTTTTATTGGACTTTATTCTGTTCAAACATTTTTAGTAGTAGTAAGTTTAAGATCGATGTGTTTTAATTTCTAGATGTCTGGATACGGGTTGTGAATCAGTGGCACATGCTAATGATTTCACAGAAATGCACTTGTTCTGACTGTAGCCAAGCTTGGATAAATAGGAGGGCTGCGTCAGGAAGAACATTTGGCATAAAAAACTGTGGTGAGCCCTCAACTGGAGCAGCTGGAAATGCCATTCTTTTATGTGTCCCTGAACCCCACACTGTGATTTGACTGATTCGATCATTTGTTTATACCTGTTATTAGTGTGCTGTTCACTGTGGTCTTAAAACCAGAAATATAAAGTGTTTGCTTTTACTATTTATCATTTACATGGATAGAGTCAGTACATACCAATTTTAAAAATGAACATTATTTGTTGAATAGTATCTTATCCTGAGCAGCCCCTCCCACAGTCCAAAGACATGCTGCCAGGTTGATTGTAGACACTGAATTGTCCTGTAGGTACCTGTGATGGACTGACGCCCCATCCAGGGTGTAACCATGTGCCTTGTGTCCTGTCAGACCCCCCTCCCCCTTTAGAGTAAAATACCTTTCTTAATGATAAATTTATATCCAATAATAATGTGATCTTTTGTTTTTTAACTTTTAGATGTCTTGTCACCCTGAGCTGAATCAGTACATCCAGGACACACTTCAGTGTGTTAAACCACTTATTGAAAAGGTAAGAATAACAAAACTGCTTCTGCCAGGGGCATGGTGGGAGTGCTGATTTATAACCTGCTGCCTTTAGTCAAGCATTGACATGGTGCACACTTGGGTTTCCTACTCCTACACTCTCTGACTCTGATGCAAATGGTAAATTGGCTACTTTAGTGTTACCCTGTGAACAATAAATGTGATAGGTGCCCTGTCTAGTGTGTATTCCTGCACTGCCATGTTCAAGATGGTACTGTGAAAAGAGATTATAAAAAATGATGGTATTGGGAAAATCCACACCCCAACCATTATTACCTGCTGCACGTGTTACTATGACTTACAAGTGAAAAACAAATCATATAAGGCATATCATGGCCTGTTGTGACCATATGTAATAAAAGCTACGATAGTTAAGGGCCTTGCTCAAGGGCCCAATAGTGGCAACATGGCAGTTTAACTGCTACCACTGGCTTAATCATGTGTATTAATGCAGTATTTGAATCCCATGTACCATTATTTGTATAACATCTGCTTTAATCAGTGTTTTATTAGAAGAGATGTATGTACAGGATATCGGTGTCAGTTACATTGCTGTCTACTGATCAATTCTCATGCGGTCTAATTAATAACAAAGAATGTGTAATGGGGTTGTACTGGTACTCATGAAAAGGATGCAAAATGTGCACCATTAGACTACAACATATCTGAATAAAATCAGGGTACATCAGGGTTTTTAAACCTTTTTTTAAGTGACCCAAGGTTTTTAAACTTTTTTACTGTGACCCAAACATTTATTTTCAAGACTTGTTTATGGATTATTTTCTATCGACTTCCCACAAATGTCTGTAATATGAGGTTATGGCTAGTTTCTTAAAAGCGATAGGAACTGAACAGATTTGGTTTAGCTTAGTGTTGGAATGATGTATTATAATGAAACATGTTTTCTTTATGCAGAACGAAGCAGAAAAAGTGGTTGTGGTAATAATGGATAAGGAACACCACCCAGTGGAGAGATTTGTGTTTGAGATCTCCCAGCCTCCCCTACTCTCAATCAGGTAAGCTTAACTGGACCAGAACAGTGTCCTTGTCAAACCAGACTTATTTTTGAAGTACTCAGTGTCTGAGTAATTAATGAATTCGCTAAATTCACATTTCCAAGTTGCTGCACACTTCTGATTTTGAATTTCACACAAACAATGAATGAATTTACATGGATCCATCAGAACCCTTTTTTTTTTACCCCGAACCCCCCCATATGCTCTCCCTAATCTAATCATGTCCAATGACCCTGATTGCATTACCCTTCCCCTCTAATGATACCGGGCACATACCCCTTTTAACACATTTGATGTACTGACTGCACCTTTTCACCTGCATGAGGTGAGTTCATATGTGGATCAGCTTTGTGTACAGAGAGCTCTACCATGATCAACACATTATTCCTCAACTGTCAACAATCAATCAGCCGGCAGATTGCATAATTGCATAAGTAATGAGGAGTCTCAGTTCGGCTTCCACCCTACTTGACAACAATGTTCTTGTTCATACAGGGCAGGAGCTGAGCTGGGGTTCCTCATAACTGATCCAATAACGTCATCTAGTAGATTGATTCTTGTTCACACAACACAATGTGTAATGTGTTGTTCATAGCAGAGCCCAGATTTTGCTATGTAAGACATTTTTTTACACAAAAAGAGAAGAATGCCTGCCATTTTATTTTTATATATGGCTGACTTCTTTCTAATTACTGCACATATTTTTTTAAAAAAACAAAGAAAATAAAATACATTTATTTGTACTACATCATCTGTGATGTCTTGAATAAAGTGCACATTTGAAGTAAAAGCAAAACAGTTTGAAAGAAATAGTGAGGTGACAT
>JAYDZG010000002.1:11378963-11389875 GCA_034509265.1 Microcambeva bendego
AGAAGCAATGTTCTGCATCTACTATAACAACGTTCAAGCAGTGTGCACTACAGTGAACACAGAAGGTATGTTTGGCTACTTCTTTAAATTTCACTTGAGCACCTTCATGTGCCCCATTAATCACTGCCGAACCATCATAACCTTGGCATACAAGGTTTTCTTGTACTCCAGTCCATGCTTCTCAAGGAAGCATATAATCTTGTCACTTAAGTTGGCAGCATACAGATGTTATGCCACTTATGCCGATACTTGACCATCCTGCAATTGCTTGCAAGTTATTTTACCAACATTATCTGGACACCAGGCTAAATGGAAAATCCTAACAACGATTCAGTATGAAAAATATGTGGAAAAAAACAATACATTGACCTTGAAATGCTTAGTGTGTGTGTGTGAGAGAGAGAGGTTGAGAAAGGAACAGTTAAGTGAGGCTAATTGGGTTTCTGCATTATGAACATCTGATATATTATTCATGACTGGGAAAATAAGCAAGGTTACAACCGTCCCACTCTCCCTCATTAACTGCGGTTAAAAAAGGTAAGGCTCGCGAACTATTTCACAAGGTAATGACGTCATGTCACGTCCGAGTTTAATGACGTTACGTTCTGGACTAAGCTCTCTGTCAGTAGTTTGCCAGTAACCACGTACGCTTCTTAAAGAAAGAACGCGCAGCGTTTGCATGAGAACAGTGTGTGTACATACAAGTTCGGTTATATTTACATGTCTTAGAGAAGTTTAGCTTCATAACGTTAGTTGCTAAAATAAATTTTGGTTAACTCTGAGTAACCCGATTGTGGAATATCGGTTAATTCAGGATCCGGATTAATTCAGACTCGGACTCGTGAGTCCTGATTCAGTTTGAAGATTCGATTCCTTGACCAAGGTAAGTCAGGAACTGCCCAGCTCTAGTTAGTACGCACTTCTAAAACTGATCCAAAAGAAAGACAAAATGACGCTCCGCTTAAGTAAGTAACTTAACAGTACTATAACCAACAGTACAATAATTCTCTGCGGTTATTGTTTAAATATTTTAACATAGAAGATCGAGGGAAGAAATGCATGAAAAAAATTGAGGACCTACTTTTCTGTTTATTTTTCTTCTTGCAAAATAGTTGTTGCTTCTTGTGGGTGGGGGTGTTGTGAGTGTGGTTGTTGGTTAATGTGTAGTTTGAATGTTCATTTGACCTTCAATCTAATACAGTTACAGCGCATTTAAACAAGATCTGGCAGTACACCTGAAAGCTACCTTTTGCTTTAGCTATTTGGGCCAGGTATTTTGTAACAGCTGTGTACGTGTTGTTATGAATAACAGGTTTGGCCTTTTACTGGGGGAAAATCCAGTAAAATGATTTAAACATGCATTTAAAATGATGTGTCACACACAAGTCATGTAATCAGACCAGTAGAAAGGATTATAGTAATACATACATTTAAGCTGGGAGCAAAATTATTGATGTGAATTACCTGACCCTCCCATGTGCAATGTATTTGATTATTAAACCTAACTAAACTTTAAGTACTCTGAGCTATAACAAATACAATTTGTGTTTGTTTGTTGTTTTCATTTCAGGGTTAACCACTTGTAATCAAAGGCAATATCAGAATGTTGCTTTTACACTGGAGAAAGAGTAAAAAAAACTGAATGTTTTCGAGAAAACTCTTCAGCTCGTAGGGTATCTGTGTTCTGAAGCATGAAAAAATCAGAAATTCTCATCAACAGCAAAAGAACATTTAATTAAACCCAATTATTTGATCAGATAAACTGATGAAGAACTACATATGATGCATTGGGATGAATCATTTGGTTCAAAAAAATTTTTTTTTGAAAAAAGACTGAACATTTGCAGCATTTTAATTATACATTTCAGTTTGGTAAATGTTTTTTGTATTTTTGCTTTTTTATTGTTGCATTTTAAGCCTTGTTTTTCTACTTGTGCCCGAGCTGAATATGAAATAAATGGTGAATGTTGTCCTATGTGTGCGCCAGGTAAGTCAAACCTTTTTAAGATTTAACCTTATTCACTTAGGTATTTTTATCCATGAACTGAAAAAGCATGAGCGAGTCTATGGGAAGGCTGAGGTAGGCACAGTCCATCTAGAGTTAAGACTTGCCCAACCAGGGGAATTATGTGCTCATCCAATAAAAAAAGCAAGCAAAAGAGCAAAAAGAAACAGAAAGTGTAGTTCATTATTTAGCATGTGGGGAAGTGAGGCTACAGTTGCAGTAACCTCGCAACACTGTACTGATGTTCATCTGATGTTCATCATCATTCATGTCATTCACATGCAAAATTAGTAAATTATATTGTACTTAATAATGTAGTGTTAAAAGACATGCAATATTATACATTACCATGATTACTGATTTCCATGAAATGACGGGTTTCCACAAACTATTATTAATTAGGTTCTAAGGGAAAAATATGGAAAATAGTCCTAAAATAGTCCTAAAACCCTGAACAGAGAATTTGCGGGCGTTCACTTTACCAGTAAATTTTGGCTCAAAACATAGGCCTCTGCTGAAGAGAATTTTACTTTTGAACATGATCGTGACCCAAAGCATACCTCTCTATGTATTTTAAAAAAATCAAATTGAAATGGGTATGACCAAAAAAACAGGTACCCTAACAATCTGAAAGAATTAAAGCAATTAGCAGGTAAGAGTGGGTGAATCTTGTCAGAATTTTCAAAGGGGTATTTCTTTTAATCCACTGCATGTAGCTGACATTCAGCTGCTCAGTGGGTTAGTGTTACTGTTGGAGCTTGAATGCTATTGAGTATTGCAAGAAAACCCACAAATCACTTTCCTAACTCCATTGTGAAATGTGACTTATTTTTTAGGAACCCGTGTATACAGACATTGTACTGAGTACACTAGCACAACCTGTGTCCCATGTACTGATTCCACTTACACTGCTGAACCCAATGGTCTCTCGGGGTGTCTTAGCTGTACAGTGTGTGATCCTGGTAAGTCTGTTATTTGTAAGAATTTTGTTTTTGTGTACAGTTCTGTGGGTCTGTTATAATAATACAAATTTGTCTGACTTAAATGTTCGTTTAATTCAATTTTTATAATAAATATTTATAATAAAGAAAACATTAAATGAATATAACATAATCTGCATTCCATTATTCTACATTTCCCAACCCCATTAAAAAGTGTTTCTTATCATTTCATGATAATTAATGTCATGTTGCACTAAACATGCCATTACACGAGCTACAGTCCATGAACTAATTACATGACATTGGACTTTGAACTAAAAATGAATATTTTTGCATAGTCATGCTTTATGTTGTTTTTGTCTTTTTACAGGACAGGGATTACAGGTAAAGATACTGTGTACATGGGTATCAGATACAGTGTGTGGGCCGTTAGATGAATACTATTGTATTGACAGTAGAGGCAGCTGTAGACAAGCCTTGCCACACACAGTATGCAGCCCTGGACAATACATAAAACAAAAAGGTTGGTCTAAATGGTTGCTAAATTATAGTTATTATATTTATATTTAGTTCCAGAAAAGAACATCTAAATATAAAAACACTCAGAAATTATAAAAATGATAGTATTTAACACTGACATGTCTTTGTGATGGGTGGCCCGGTGGCTTAGTGGGTAGCACTGTTGCCTCACAGTGAGAAGGTCCTGTGATAAGTGATAAAAGACAATGAACTGAACTGATGTCTTTGTGATAAACATCATCTTACTCTGTTGTCAGTAAGCACAGCATTGTCAAATTAAATTACTAAATTAAATTGGCCTTAAGAATTTAAAGGAAAAAGACACAGCCTTGAATCTTTAAAATTAAGAAGCGAACAGTGAACATCTGTGGAAAGACATGAAGCTGACAGTACACATATGTTTATTCAATTCAAAGATGATGTTATATCATTGGCAAATATGTAGTACTTATTGTGACTTGTTGTGAACTTTTTTTAGGAACAGAACATGCAAATACTGTGTGTGATGCATGTTCACAGGGTACCTTCTCTAATGGCTCTTTCGAAAAGTGTCGGCCACATTTAATGTAAGTGTAAATGGCTTATAAATGGCTTACAACCTTAATTGCTTAGACTGTAAACTGCTAAATGCCAAAAAAATAAATGTAGAAGAACAGCTGAGATTCAAAATTCCGCACAAGGACTCTTTATCCTGTAAGGAAATTAGTCCAGATAGTCCTAGACAGGTCTGCCATGACTACAGGTTAAATTGTCCACAATTAAGCAAACTTTACATTTGAGTGGGCTTTAGAGGCCACCATGCATAGTTGTTGTGAGCAACCAACCAATTAGGCTTAACTAATAAAATATCAAATTAAATAAATCGGGATTAATTAATTTAAGTAAATTGTGAGGTAAATTGCAGATGAAAAATTGTGAACATAACTGATTAATCTTACTGACTAGCATTTCTGTCAAACCCTAAAAAGTAAAGTAATGATTATAAGAAGCAAACATTAGACAACATTAAAACTTAATATTAATAAAGAAGGTAAGTTTTTACAACTATATGAAATGTCTAGCAAAACATGGTTTGACTGGGACAAAGTCAATTAGCAAAAAAAAATGTCAAAGCCATACATTTTGAAATGGGTTAAACATTCATAACAACTATTTAATTTAAGTATATTAAGTATATCAATTTGTCAAAATTTCATTTATTCTATTATGGACCATCAAACTAACACCACTAACATTATTAACATACACTGTAATTGGATTATCTTTTATTTTGACAGGTAGATCATAAAGTACCCCTGTTATTTAAGAATAATTTTACAGCTTTTCTAACAACTTTTCATTACTTAGTCCAATAATTCAAAATAGTACCGTTTTATAATCAAAACATGTTTGTGCCATACAGATTGTAAAAAGAAAAAAAAACTATCATGCATTTGAAATTTCTCTTGACAGATGTGAAGATTTGAATCTTATAGAAATAAAACCAGGGACAAATTCCTCTGATGTTGTATGTCAAGTGCAATCACACAAGAATGTAAAAGCTGGGATCCTGGGTTCTTCTGTAGTTATTGTTATTATTGTAGCCGTTTCAATATTGCTGTATAGTAAAATGAAACAGAAACAACAAACGTACGCAGGTAAGAGTTTTAAAGTATATCAATGTGTGTAGATTGTTATCATTTTTCAATAATTGTAAAACACTGCTGTTTCTTTTTAATACTTTTCACCTAAAACAGTTCAGGAAATGGATACACATGAACATTTAACCACTTCAAGTATGTAACATGTAAGTATTGTTTTGTGGGATAATCTATTGAAAATGGTAGCCGTTGATAGTTAAAATAGTAATATTTATGTATTCACACTGTAAGCCCGAAGTTCAGTTTACTAAAATAAAAATAAGGAAACTGGTTGCTTTAGAAAAAAATAAGGTTTTGCATAACTTAAAAACTCAAGTTATTACACCTAAAAGGCAAGTTGATTCAACTTTCTTTTTACTGCTATAATAACTGCTTTTCCAAATAATAATCGTGTTTGTTACAAATTAAATATCAGTTAAAGTGCATTAAACAAAGACAGAATAACAGCATTGTTATTTTATTTACTTCAGAAATACAGTATTTGCTTGAAACATAAGAGAAATATTTCTGTTTTTACACAAACTGCAAAGTTCTGGTGAAAGCACATACAGCTCGTTAACACAGTGAGCTGATTTCTTAACCTCTTAGTTTTGGCTTGATGCTCTCTAAAACAAAACAAAAGAAACCAAAAAATCGAAATATTACTATTCATATAAGTACTTAAGTAAAGCAATCCAGCACACTTTCTGCTTTGTGTGAAGCCTAGTATGTGGGCTAACACGTACCCTCAATCCAGTAAATAAAGCAGTGCTATTTGATTATTTATTTACTCAGCGTTAAGATAATTTATTTTAAGCAAAAGTAAAGCACAACCAAAATTAGACTGGAGTTAATAAAAGATGAAAAATCTCTGTCAGGCTGGTGTAATTACTACATAAAAATCACATACCCCAGTCATAACAGTTTAACATTATCAAAGCAACTGCTTACAAACTGCTTACAAACAACCTAAACCGAAAGGTTTTTTTTCATTTACTTAATTCAAATCTCTTAGTACACTTAAATATGTATTCAAATTAGTACAATGTACTTATCTTATACAGTACAATCTTATTGTCTAGCAAACAACTTTAATTATGTGAAAGTGAATCTGTTTCCAAATTAGAAATTAAGAAAGCAAAGTTTAAATTCAAGGATAAAACTGAAAATAAATTTAGCTGTAATAACTTAAAAATTGCATGGGAAGGCATGATACTTATGACAGGATATAAACAAAGAGATAAACTTTAAATTAGACTCTAAATAGTTTTATTTAAGATTTAAACTGCCTCCCTTGCTAGAAAGAAATGAATCTTCAGTCCAAATGTTAAATAAGAGACCTGGTCCAGACAATATATCAGGTAAACATCTAAATGTCTGTGTTGAGCAGCTAAGTGGTATATTTTTTCATATTTTTAAATGGTCATTGAAGCAGGGAAAAACCCCAGCTCTGTATAAAAGGTCTATTATTGTTCCTGTGGTTAAATGTAAATCACCTAAACAGTTTATTGACTTATTGACCCATAGCATTAACATCTTTAGTGATGAAGGCTTTTGAGAAGATTATTAAAAAGGAACTTTTGCATGGAGTGGAGGATCATTTTGATCCTATGCAGTTTGCATTTAAAACTGGCAGAGGAGTAGATGATGCTATTGGTTCCTTGTTTAATATTGTCTATAGACATCTTGATGGTCCAAAGACTCATGCAAGACTTCTGTTTGTGGACTTCTCATCTGCTGTCAGTACAATAATACCTCAGACATTAGCCAATACATTCTTAACCCAGTTTAATGTTAGTTTTAGCCTAGTGACTTGGATTATAGACTTTATTTGTAGTCCTCGGCAAGTTAAAGTTAATGGCTCTTTGTCTCAATCCCTTCTCTCTTTCATCGGCTCACCACAGGGTTGTGTCCTGTCTCCTCTGTTGTATATACTTTACACGGATGATTGTAGAAGCCATAGTCTAGTTGGGTATAACGTTAAAATATGCAGATGATACAGTAATAGTCAGCCTGTTACATAATGAAGAATCTGAACATGGCAAAGTGGTTAATGATTTTGTCTTAGATTGAGATTCCCCAAATGTAAAACATAATGGACGGAAAAATTCCTTTATACCGAAAGTGATAGGATTTTTAAATTTGTGATATGAATTTAAATGCACATGTATTATGTGCTTTTTGTCTTGTTTTTATCATTGTGTTGTATACCATGCTGCAAAACAAATTTCCCTTTGGGGACAATAAGTGAATACTACTACTACTACTACTACTAAAAAAGAATACTTCTATAACATTGTCAAGTGTGTTGGACTGGTATTAGTGTTGCAGGTGCAGTGATGATGTTGGGATTTATTAAGACCTCAATCCTGGGTCAAGTTTAGTGCCTCAACCCAAAGTAAAAAGTGAGCAGTGTCCTGTGATTAGAAAGTGACCACTGATAACTAAAGACCTACAGTGAGTGTTTTCAGGCTGTGTGTTCCTATTAAAGAGTAAAGTAATTTTAATTGAAATGAATTCCTTTCAGCAGCTCCTAGGGGTCACCACTGCAGTTGCTCATCATACCCTAGATTTACATTTTCATCAATTAGGAGACTGTAAGTCACTCAGGCCTTAAACCATCCTTACACCCTACATCTTTATGCCATTTACCATAATATACTTTAATTTAAATGTGTCATATGTATGTATTTAATATGTACCTTATTTTTAAGATAATAAACAGTATATAAGGAACGACACCACAGGTCTTGCTCATTCCTGGTGTAATTTCAGCTTTAAATATAGATTAGATCTCATCTGTGTACATACCATCAGTATTTGTAAATTTGCACATAAATATATTTTTATTTACACCAGCACAACAATAATATGTATATATCTGCTACACTTATATACCATATTTATTCTTATTTATTTAGCCACTGTTGTCACCTTTTATAACTCTGTAATGGTTATTACAGGCGTACTAGTCTATAAACTATATGATCAGTAATCTCAGTTCTCTTTATTCCATTTATCTGGCCACTGCTGCACTTTAAATATTATATACAGTCTTGTAAAAAATAAAAGACAACTTCAAAATGATCAGTTTATTTTTGTTTATGACTTCTTGTTGTCTGTTTGACCTAAATAAGCAGTGTTGATTTATTATGTTTTATTATTATTCTAGTTTACAGAATAAAACAACACTGATCATTTTAGTCAAACACACCCATATATTATAAATTAAAATAAACTGATATTTTTGAAGTGGTCTCTTATTGTTTCTCCAACTGTGTGTAAACTCTCCATCTTGTACTTCTGATTCAATGCTGCTGAATTTTGTACTTGTACACTGTTATCTAATCTAAAAAAGTAAGTTTTCATGTATAGTTATACAATTCTATTTTATGGCAAGAAGTAATAATATTTTTCATAACTACTCAATAAAGATGTTTGTACTTATTATGGCATTTACTACATGTATAGTTTGACCTGGTTCTTAAAGTTGTGCTTATTGACTTTGACACAATGTTTGTTTCATAGTACTATACAAGCTGAACCATATTTTGTAAGTATTTGGAGGAAAACGCAATGTAGTGAGGAGTATATTGTCAATAAGTGTACATCAATCTCAACCAGATTTGGGCCGCATAACACCAACTGTGGTTGGTATTGTGTACAAACAACAACTGTACTTGGATTCACTTTTATTTTTGTGTTAAGTTAACACTTTAATTGGTGTTAGCTCAGTGATTAAGGTACTGGACAAGCAAGTCAAAGGTTGCTGGTTCAAGCTCCAACAAAAGGTTGCCATTGTCTGCCTCCTGATCAACGCCCTTAAAAGTGTGTTTAGTTTTTATTGCATTTTCTCAGGATCTATCACATTAGGACAAGCCAAGAAATGTTTCATTCTTAACTGGTTATAACATAATTGGGTAATAAACATAAAGTGAGTATGATCATGTAATTTTAGTTTTGCTTCATTTTGGTACGTTTTAGTCATGTCAGTATTATACAGCAAAAATATGTGTATTGTTTATCAAACTTTTCCCTATATGAATTGGGTGCTAATTAATTTGCATAGATGACCGCCTGCATTTGTGAAAACGTAAAGTTTGTTTTTTTTTATTTTGTAAACCATCGAGGTTTTGGAATTCCCCGTGGGGTTTTTTAATGTCACGTGATGTTTTGACATTTACGCAACAACGACACACCCAAATAAAACTAGGCTACGTACTACGTTCAAATTTGGCTCCGTCCTAAATTGACTGATGCTACTTCCACTACTTACTTTTTAATACTTTTTAGAAAAAAAGGCTGATTAGATTTACAACTTTTTTACACTGGAGTAATATTGACATTTAAAACATTATGCATCCTCGCATTGAGTCTATAATATAGTGAATCTATAATCGGTTTTTATTGTGTTCTACACACTACATGTAACACATCCGTGTAATAGTACACGTCCGAAACCGTTGGCAGCCATGTTGGATTTAACCACCGTTGTAGTACGTACAAACTTACATAACTACAAATGTAAACTATAGAATAAATAGTTACTTATTGAGATAAAAATGTATCATATGCGACATGTGAATACAGAATTGAATCTGGTTTACGGTTTGAACGTTCACCTCAAAAGTACCCAACAAGGAAACTTGAGGCACATAGATTCAATAATTCCTGAGTGAGGAACAGAATGGAAGATCCAATAATTCCTGAGTGAAGAACATAATGGAAGAAAACACATTCAGATACAGACTGGTTTGTTTGTATATACTCGGTAAGCAGAAAAGCTACATGGGCAGGGTCTGTGTTGTTTTACGTAGGGGTACACTAATGGGTGCTGCAGAACAGCAGTTGGGTATGGCGGCCTAAACAAAGTCACTTAAACGATGGTGTTTTTATCAAGCACACTTCTTTTGATAGGGCATATCTGACGTGAAATCCCCCCACCGTCATGAAGGTTGCAAGTACAGTCGGGGATTTACAAAAAGGAAATCCGTTTTATAATCAACCGTCTAACCGACGTGTCTTCTTAAATAGGGTTTGTAAATAAACACCTAGATACAATAAATTATTTGAAAACATAGACCATTTATCTGTTTAATGATTTATTTTTATCTAGGTGTATATGGTTTATGAAAACACACGAGCATTAAAAAGTTCAGGTCCAGAGATGATACAATTTTACTATTATGTCTATTTTTTCAGCAATAATTTAAAACACTTGAACCATTGAATGTTTACATTAAGTTGAATAAATCAAAGCATAACACCTGGACAGTCGGCGTTCGGTCAATGTATTGCTTGTCTACTGTAGACAACATGCCAATTATAAGTACATTTTGCCCATAAATTTAAACTTTTAAAATATTTTTTTCTACAGTATATCTATCTACACATACATACATACATACATACATACATACATACATACATACATACACTGGGTAGCACTGTCGGCTCACAGCAAGAAGGTCCTGGGGTCGATCACCGGGTGCAGAGTTTGCATCCGTGTGGGTTTCCTCCGGGTACTCCGGTTTCCTCTCATAATCCAAAGACATGCTACCAAGTGGATTGGAGACATTTAATTGTCCTGTTGGTACCTGTGATGGACTGACCCCGTCCAGGGTGTTACTTGAGTTTCAGTCCATGTCTTCTCATAGTCTAACACAATATTTGACTATTCCCACAGTTGTGCGTATTTAATAAACTGCAATATACTGAGCAGGAAAAATATGCTTCCTATGGTATTTATGGACAAGGTTATTTTCTAGTGGTATTTTTCTTGCTGACACCAAAATGTCCCTGGTTTGCTTGCCAGAAATATGGTCTTC
>JAYDZG010000002.1:11426603-11443535 GCA_034509265.1 Microcambeva bendego
CAATTCAAAGGATCCTTTATAAAGGGGCTGCATTTGTACATACTTTCTTTGAAGCCTCCTTTCAAGTTTCAGTTTGCTCTATATCAGTGTGTTTCCTCCAGGTGCTCAGGTTTCTTTTCACAAGTCCAAAGACATGCCAAGTGGAGCTAATACATAATCTGTGTATGTGTGCCCTTTAATGGACGGACAACCTGCCCATGTTGCCTACATTTCACTTAATGAACCAGACACACTGTGACTCCAGGATAGTGAATGTTTTGACACTTTTCATTATGTGTACTAATTACACTGTGTCCATTTGCCTAGAATTTCTTAATGTGTGCTGCTCACATTGGTAGAGGGATTGTCTTGTCCTCCATGTCTGTGTTGCTTCCCACCCAATGTGAAAGTTACACTGGAGAATATGGTGCATACTGGAATGCTCACAAGTGTCCAGTGCTGCTGTTACAGCCTCTGTTCTTTGTTTGTTTTCTCTCACCCCACAAAATGGTGGGATCTTATGAGTATGCCACCCACAGTCTGTTAGACAACAAAGAGGGGGTGAACGTAAAAGAACAAACAGTGTGTGTTTATGCTTCTAGACAAACACTCACACAGTAAACACACTCTTTTACATACATTAGTGAATGGGTTGTTGAACAAAGCAATAAAGAGTGTGAAACGCTTTAAAGTGTCTTGGGTCTTCCATGTGATCTTTCTATTACTTTATTGTCTTATTCCAACTCAACCCAACACAAATACACACACACGCCTACATTATGTTTATAGACGATGACTGTTTTTGCTCATGGCTATTTCTAAAATGCGTTTCACTAACAAGTTACTTTTTCAATTTTAGATTCTTACTGCTAGTGATTTGTTCTTAACACAGATCCTTTTTTTCAGGCAGATAGCGCTTGCTGATCTGACCATCATAAATAAAACAGATCTGGTGAATGAGCGTGATCTTGGTCAGCTTCGAGACACAGTGAGGTATGAAATCACAAAAACACACATTAGAAATGCAGGTGATACTTATTGTAGCAGTTACCAAATTATTCAAGTGTGATAGGCAGTGAAGGTTCAGCGATTGAGGTGCTAGAGCAGTAATCGGAAGGTTGCTGGCTCAAGTCTGACCATGCACAGTTGACATTGTCGGGTCCCTGGACATAGCTCTTTAAACTTAGTTGATTTTTGTTGAATTTGAACACAATTTTAAGTGGGTTTGTTTAAAGGCTTCTGCTAAATTTTGTCAATGTAAAATGTTTAGAGGTTTTAAAACATGCGGTCTAAACTCTGACATCATTAAATTTAGACATAGTGGTCTTGGCCAGCTGTTGGATTGTCCATCTGACACTTACTAACAACAACAATTAAAGAAACATTTTGTGAATAAACTACATATGTTTGAGACGTAGGTGTATTTGTGCATCAGTAGGTTATATTTTGTGGCTACATTTGGTTTAAATGTAGTCATAGTTGTGTTATGAATTAAGACAGCATTAAGTGCAAGTTCTGAAAATGAATATTCAGTGGTGAAAAGAATAAGGTCAGGTAGGAATTGTAAGTCTGCTTCAAACATATAAAAATAAAGATGAACAGGGAAAATATAGAAATCTTTACATTAAGGCAGTGGTGGAGTTTGAACCAGCAATGTTCTGCATACTAGTGGGTTTTAAACATGCCACGTCTGTTGCTTTAATATTGTAATGTAACTTTACAAAGTAATAAGCATCATTAGTCCAGTATTTAGTTAATCATTCACTAGAATGCTATGCTATTTTAATTTGATATTTACCCACTGGACCAATTTGCTTTACATATTTACTCTCTGCTGGTGTTTCACCAACAATTTTAATGTGTTCCTGTTGAAAACTTATCATTTTATCATTTTAAATGACACTGTTTATTTATTTTAGGTCAATCAATGGTCTTGTCAGAATCATGGAAACACAAAGGTCCAGGTCAGTGCAAATCAATTAGTTTGTAAAACAGCTGACCCAGCCTGAAAGAATTTCAAGAACTACTTGTTAAGCTCTTTAATTCGTTATTTAAAAATGTTTTCTGTTAAAACTGCATTTCTTTTTAAGGGTTGACTTGTCTCAAGTATTGGATCTACATTCTTTCGACACCAGTAATAGTGAGAGGTTAGATGTTTATTTTCTGTTAATAATTTCTATGCATATCTAAACGTCAGGGTTAATTGGTTGAGTTCTATGCAAATATTCAATGTCAGTGACATCATTTCCTTTAGCCAAGGTTCCTTTTTTCAGGCCAGTTCATGTGACAATTGTGAGAATTTCTAGAAAATAGATAATTGTTTTAAATACTAATACACCAGAATTGACACATGTAAAAAAAAAATCAAATCTGCGTATGCTGCTCAATATTGGCATAAAATGCTTTTGTTTTGCTTAGAATTAATGTCATTTTTTAAAATATATATCTATTTTTATGAGTAATTCCTGCAGCAATGAGGAATCTCTTCTCCTCTTAAAAGTCTGGTATTTCTGATATGTTATATGTCATACATGTGTGCACTCAAAGAGATTTATTGTATGTGAAACACAAAATAAAAGGATTCTGATTGTTATTTTAATAGAAATATAACAATGCTTAGGTCACATTATTTAAGTGAACAATTTAATGCTACATGTAATCACAGGTACGGTTGATAAACAGTGTGCACCTCCCACATAACCTAAATGGCCAGGTTTATGTGGACAATTAATCATGTGCTTGTTAGATATACCATTTCGAAATGTTATGCATTATTATTCCCAGTATTTTGGCAAGATATATGACCCTAACCTGACAGTGTCTGACAGATTTTGAGTCAAGTATATTTGTAAGGTTGGGCACTACTGCTGGTCAAGAACTTTGGATCTTTTGTAACTTTTTTCTCTGTAAAGGCTACTAGACTTCCACATCAAATCTGTCAGACCACTGCTTTATGGACCTTACACTGTCAAAAGGGCATAAGTCATGCTGGAACAGAAGCATCCTTAAGGGTTGCACCAAAAATTGCTTATTAAAAACAGTACATACTAAATTTGAGACAGTGCAGACTGCTCAGCCGGTAAAGCAGTCAGTTCTTTCAGTACTCAACCTCAGTCGTACTAGGTCAGGTGATAAATGATGTCTCTTCGATACAGATAAAACAATTTTAAAATCAGACACACTTATTTATGTCATTCTTCACAAAGCTTGCCTTGCTTTCTTACTGCCTACATAGTCAACTGCCTAAGTAAATAGGATGTTGCCTAATGAATCGGGCCCTTTGAACTAAGCTAACACAGTTTATGCCATTCAAACCAATGGGATGAGGTGGCACAACACGCTAGCACATCAGATAATGTCTCTTTCCGTGTACTGAAAAGTTGTTACTGACATGCCCAAATTTGCAAATAAATACAACCGTATATCTTTATATAAATAAAATCAATAAATATATATATATATTTTAAATATAATCCATTCTTTGCCTCACATTGCTGCCTATGTGTTAGGTTGGTGCAGTTGTCTGTTTATTTTGTATACCTCTTGTTTGTGGCTGTCACACACACATAAGTCATGTATTCCAGAGCATATAGTGAATATCAATGTTGTTGTTGGCTTAGCAATCTAGGTTTCAGAATAAGCTAATCATAGATATGAGCTTATTTAATGTTTGTGTGTGTGTGCACATTTTATTTGTAGGTGACATTAGAGCAATTAATCAGTCAAATGCCATGGGACTTAAAATGCTAATTGGTTAATATCATGTGACAAAAATAGCTTTATTCATAATTATCTGATTCTCTAAAAAATACAATCTATGTTTAATTATCTGGTACTTTGCCACACCAGAATCATTTTCTTGGTAGAATATAGGCACTGAGCTGTTGTACATGCCAAGCTTGCCAAAGCTTTAGTTAAGGATCATAAATTGCTTGTACTGTAACAAAAGCCACAAAGACATTGATCAGACCGTAACAGATGATCAGGCTGACCCAACATTGACATGTAGATACAGTAGATTAGGTTAAATTATCAACAACAATACCAGACTCTGTTAGCAAAAGACAGATTACTCATTTATCCCTACAAAGTGTGCCTTTAATGAGATGACCTGCGTCACAACACAGCACGGTAACTAAGCGTTGAGCAGGGTGAATCGGTGTTAATGTGAATGGAAGAAGCCAGCTGCGGAGGATTAAAGCCCTGAGCACATAGAAACTCTTCAGATACGTGTCCATACACCCACCCTTTCAGCCTCAGCGTGGCCCATTTGTCCTGCTGTGTTGGGGTTACCCCCCTCTGTTCTGCCTGTGTGGTACTCCCAGCAGAGAGAGTAATCCAGAGGGCAACATTTACCCTCCCTCTGGGGTCACAGACCTCTTTCTGTCTTGCTTGCTCTCTCGCATTCTGCCCACAAAAACATTTTTTCTGGCCGAATGTAGAATTGTGTTAAGACAGACCTTTAATTCCAGCTCTTTGAGGGGATTTTGTAGGGATGTGTAAGAAGGTATTAAACATCAATCAGAAGGGTTGATTTATATTGAAATGACTGTGAAATCTGTGTTGTGTCTCGTCAAGGCTAATTGAGAAGCTAGAGCTAATGAAAACAACACAACCACATCTAGATAAGGTAATGCTTTCTTTTCATTGAACAAAAGGAATTCCAAGCTAGCAGTAATATTATCTACACACAGCTTGTCGTATGTTTAAGAACATTTGGTGAGGAATGTGCACCATATGAAATAATCATTGGATTTGGCACAGTATATTATCCTGTTTGTGTATGCATTTCCCCCTTTTACTTTGAGTTACCATAGTCAATATGACTTCCACTGCTGGGGATCCTAATGTTCGAGGAGTTCATATAGCTGCTAACGCCTCCTACGATGCATGTGCAGTCCTCATGGACCGATGCTTACTGCACATGCTTCTCTGTCTAGTAACCAGTATCCTTCTACAGCATTTGAAGACCCCATCCCCTTACTCCGGTCATTTTTCTCACCCAACAGACACAGTGGTTGGCAGTGTTAGTTGTTACCACTAGATGGCACCCAGCCAACCCCGTAATAGGTGTGTCAGCAGGATAACTTGCTACACCTCCAGGGTGCAGTTTTGCGCCGAAAACCCTTTCTGGCACAAACCTATTGAGGGTGATTCTATTTGTTTGCTTCTGTTAGGGGTTACCACTGGAGATCTCTGCCCGGTTGTGCTAGCTGAAAATCCTGTTGGTCTACATATGAAACAACCAAATTAATTCCCTCATTATATAGGGTGATGCAATACCTTGTGGTGTCTGTATTTGTGAACCCAGTCAAGGATTTGAACCCCAGGAACTTTTACCATTACACTACACAAGCTCATTATATGCACTAGTAATCATTACAAAACTATGAATAGAATAGAATAGAATGTCTTTATTTGTCATTACACATATACAGTGTACAGGACAACGAAATTCTTTCTTCAGATCCTCCTTCCATATTCTTTGAAAGTTTGGGTCAGAGCGTCAGCCATTGTACGCCACTCATGAAGCACCCTGTGTTAATGGCCTTGCTCAAGGGCCCAACAGTGGCTACATAGCACAGTCTGGATTTGAACCCCAATCTCTGGTTGATTGTCCAAAGCTCTACCCACTAAGCTACCATCGTCCCCTATTAGAGTTCCCATGAGTCCCAAATTATATTGAAACAACAGTTTTGCATTTTGTACCTCATGACACCGATGGGGCAGCATGGTGGCTAGCACAGAAGGTTTTCTGTGTGGAGTTTGCATGTAATCCATGTGGATTATGGTAAACATGCTCCAAGTTAAATGGGTAGCACTGGCAGGTTCATTGGAGATAAAAAATGTCCATTACTGTGTTTGAAATTCAAACTTTTAAACGGAGTCATGATCTGCCCTGTCATGAATTTAACTAATTTGTGTAAAATACGTCATTACAAGAACACTAATGTGAAATTGTTGTTTCTCCTCTGATCATGTGTTTTCGTCTAATACTTGTACATCTGATGCCATGAGGAATGTCAAGTCATTCTTATTGTGGCCAAGACTTGGTTATGAATTTTATAAGACATTCTATGTTAAACTGACCCCTCTTGCATTAGACATGTTTAATGAATCCTTTCACTTCAGCCGTCAGTAACTCAGACTCCTATTTCACTTTTGTTAAAGAAACATAAGGATCAAAATTGCTGATTGCAGAGGACCGAATGGGTTTTGTTTAGGGAAACTGTTGGTCAGAATATTTCACTTGGTCTTTTTCACTATATATTTCATAAAAAATACCTTTTATTTTTAATTTGCTTTATTGTTTTAATTTTGGATTTCAAAATTCCTAATGTAATTTTTAAATGCTAAAAAGAAAGTGTATATAGACTATACAGTATTATTCCTTAACAACAATGTACACAATAATAATAATATATTATTATTATTATTATTATTATTATTATTATTATTATTATTATTATTATATCCTCTCAGTCCCTGTGCTGACCCCTGAATTGAACACTTTTGAAGTATAGTGTCCCTTTTTTTTTAACCTCGAGACCCTATTCACAGAATGATCTCACAAGTTCCACTTCCTTATTTTTATTTCCTATATTGACTGTTTGTTGGGATGCTAGTGATTTAAGGGGGTGATGTTAGATTTTTGCATTGGCTCTCTTTTCCCGCATCTGTCCTTACCTCCCCACCCCTCCTCTCCCCGAGACGAAGCCCATTGCTCTTTTCATGCAAACGAGTCCCCTGTTTTCTGTTGTTATTCCAGAGGAAAAAAGGAAGTGTGTTACTTCGACACTGTTAAACAATAGTTTAAATATCTGTAAAGTGGTCTTGTATTGCCCCAAGGAAGTTCACAGCTTTTGGAGTGAAGAAAAACGAGTTGATCAAGATTGTGTGCAAAAACTGATACTAGTCTCTTGATGGAATTAGGCTATTTAACACATTTTGTGATAAAACATTAACTGTGTTTGTGGAGATACTGATTCTTCTGCTTACCACATTGTTGCCTTACTCCATTGTTATTTCATTGAAGTGCATTTATACTTATTTTTGTTTAAATGAAGAAGTGATATTTACAGAAATTGTACTTCATTTTAAAATTTTCATGATTTCTTAATTTTAATTGTTAAGATATCTGTTTCTGATTTACAGAATATAATAACAGTTACATTTGAGGTACCTGGAAGTGTTTCTGAGGATGATCTAAATCTGTTTATTCAGGTGCCAATGACTCCTTAATTCTATATACAGTTTGTTCATGTACAAAATAGCTTTTACAGTGTTGTTATGAAATTCCTCGTTTATGCTTCTTTATGTTTAGAACCTTTTATGGGAGAAGATGTTTGGAAACAAAGCGGGAGTCCCAATGGACATCATTCGCTTAAAGGTAGTGATTTCATGGCATCATGGGGAAATATCTGGTTCATAAATAGTTAAAACATTACTTGTAGTAAATTGTTCTGATGGAGTTTTCTTGATGTATTTTTCAGTTTGCCTTTGCAGGTAGCTTATTTGTATCAAATACTGAATCTGGGCTATTACAGTAGTGGTAATTTAAATAAAAAACAAACAAAAAAAGAACACTTTCACCTACTACTACTTAAGATTCATGAGACTGCTGATGTGAAGCATTACTTTGTGTTTTTATATGTATATATGAGTATTTTTTTAAATATTTTAAAATAGATTCACCTTAAATTAAACATACAATGCTACTATTATAACTAATTTAATTTCATCGTTGTGGCATTGTATGTTTTTCCACAGTTCTATGGGAATTTTAATTGCATTCCATATAATAACAAGGCAAATATGTTTATCTCATCATCTAATAATAGTGTATTTTGTGCATTTGCACCAGATTTTACAATGTCAAGGGAGACTCGGAACGTTCCTGTTATCTGTAAAACTGCATGGGAGTTCTGATCATGATTTGTAGCTGTTGATTTCTAAATCACTTGAAGTGTTATTTTAATGATGGAAAGTGCCAAAGTCTTACTTTTCTGTAGATGTGAATTTAAATATAGAACATTTCAATTTAATAAACTGTATATGCCTAAATTTTGTTTGGTTAATGGTAATTATGCTGATTAGTATAATTCAGGTCATACAATAATACAGGTCAATACTGAGAAAAGTTAACAAAGGTTTGTACTCTAAAACTTAAGTTTCTGGTTCATCTATGTAGAAACATCAGACTTTTATTGCAGCAAAATCAGTGTCTTGAATTTAATAGTTGTTAGCAGTGATTAGCTGTTTTAGATTTACGGTGCTGTCAACTAAAAACAGGTTTCATGAAAATTGATAACATTTTGAAGCACCCATAAACTTCTACACTACATTTGCCTTAGTTAGATTTCAGTATTGGAATATGCATCAATAATTTTATATAAAGTAAATGTTACAACCTTCAGTAGCCTCACTTATATGGTAAAAAAAATCCAGGTCCCTCCTCTAATATATATATATATATTACACCAACAATAATATTTTTTCCTATAATCTAAAATAGTGATGGTAACCAGAGGTGGGATTTTCTTTTTCAGGGAATCCTGTCTCTTCATGGGAAGCAGAAGAAGGCCATGCTGCAGGGCGTTCATGAGCTTTACGAGCTAGAGGAGACACCTGAAGCCTGGACAGACGTAGAGCCCAGAATCAACCGACTGGTCTTCATTGGTTAGACTTTCATCTTGTCATTTGAGTATTTATGTTTTATCTTTTTATTCACACTGTCTTTTAAACAGACTTTTTTTTATATATTTAGCCATTTGTATGGCTGAAACAGCTAATCTCGAGCTTAATAACCATATTCTGATGACTGTTATTACTGCAATATCATCTGAGGCCTCTTCCTTGTCCTACACCAATTTAAAAAAATCACAGAATATGTCATAGTATTATGTACATTACATGGTAAAATACCAAAACTGTTTGCAATTTTGCCTGATATTTTTTTAGCGCTTCTCTGATTAGAAATGTACAATTTGTGAGCCACTTTAGCTTTTGTTGCATCCTGCTTTCATATTCATTAATTTCCCCTACTAGATCTATTTAAACGCCTCTTTGACTAACCTGTAAATTTTCTGGGTAGAATTAGTAAATGCAAAATTAGTAAATGACCTGGTTATAAACAATTTACATAATCTGATCAAAACCAGAAAAAAAGATAAAAAGGACTTACGAAAAGTAGAACCAAAAACAAAAATCCAGTTTTCAAGTTGATACCGAGGTTAGTTTGGCAGTGGTTATCAACCTTCCTATTATTATTAATAACACATTTAATGGTTTCTGAACTATGGACACTTGAGCAGAAATTGACAAAAAATTCAAACAAAACTGCAACAACAGTCCACACCATGGTCTGGTTCTCCTCTCCATGCTGCACCATACTTTTTCTATAGGAAACACATCAGTCAAGCATCATGATATAATAACCATGAACTTGCTGGAAAACGATCTTGACCTGATGGCTGTGACCAAAAAATATATAGTCCTGTAGGTCAATGGAATCTTCACACATTTGCATACCTTTACTTTTTCAGCATTTATAAGACACTTTTACCCAAAGTGACTTACAGTACAGTACAGTTACAGTATACAGTCTGAGCAATGAGGGTTAAGGGCCTTACTCAAGGGTCCAACAGCAGCAACCTAGCAGTGGTGAGGTTTGAACCAGTGACCTGAGGCTTACTGGTCCTGATTGGTCCTTTTCATTTTTGGGGCAAGGAACTTGGTGTCCTTTTTTTCTGAAAATTAGCTGATAATATACATTTCCATGGTCCTATATTTAGATCATGATCAACGAGCTAAGTCATGTTTCTTTACTAAACTGATGTGTGATTTTTCTCTTGGTTTACCTGCTTACTGAGGACTGCTTCAAAATGATATTATTGAAATAAATATTCTATATACTCTTCACTCATCTTTTTTGAGCCATTAAAGTCTAAATGTGTTTTACAAAATAAAAAAATCTTTATTTTCCATTTTTTCTAGTGAAGAAAGATTCAAGAGGATTAACAAATTATTTTTATTGCTTTTTACCAGTGTCCCAACTTTTCTGAAAACAGGATTTGGATATTGCATAAATATTGCAAGGCTGCAAATTAAATAAACTTTTTCTTTATATATGTTTATAAAATTCATATACAGTCGTGGAAAACAATAAGAGACCACTTGGTCAAACACTTAAATAGAAATTCTAAATCTAAAAAAACTGATAATTTTGAAGTGTTCTCTTATTTTTTCATGACTGTATGTTGGATTGTTATAGGTCACATCCTGAGTTCTGTGTTATTAATGTGTTAAAATGTACTATGCTGTACTGACATGTGTTTGCAGTGTAACTTAAAGTAAATGTAACATGGTATTTACACAGGCTTTAAGTGCAATAGTTTCTTCTGCACATAATACTCACAATTTACATATAAAACATCTGTTTTTTATTACAGGTCGCCATCTGGACAGAGACATTCTGAAGACAGAGTTTCTGTCTTTAGTCTCTGATGAAAAGAAATGCATAGAGTAGAAGCTTTTGAGTTTAAAGACATTTTTGCAGCCCTCTACATAATAATGGGCAAAGTAGAGCTCATGGTTCCAGAATTATTGCTTCAAGAAATTTTGGACATGACATACTCTAATTTGGTTTTGGAACTAAAGTATAAAAATCAACTTCAACTGGATATTTTTTTAAATATCATTATGATGATGAGTTTGAATGTGAAGTCTGAACACTACTGTTTACATGAATTGCTGCTGTAGTCAGAAATCTGCAAAAGTCTCATGGATATTTGTTCACAAAATATCAGATTAAAATTTTACCTAAAAATATTTGTTGGCTTGACTTATTTTAAACATATTTAACTTCGTAGTTAAATTTGAGAACTTAGATGATGTTTGATATTTATTATTTATTTACATACTATTTACATGTGTTAGGATTTTCAGACTTCCACCCTTGATGATATTTTAATATCATCACATGACAAAAGATTATATGTTTTTTTTAAATTATTCTGCAATTTGAACAGTGGAAAATGCCATCTCTCATGTTAAGAAATAATTAAAGGTTCTTTAAACATATGTACCCCTCCTTACTTGTGTGATTATCTAATTACTTTGCTACTCATCAGAAGGTTGTTGGTTTAATTCCATTTAAATGCACTTTGATAATGTCTTACTGCACCTCTAGATATGTTTTTTTTTTTTAAACTCTGAACATAAGGGAAATGTTGAGTTTAACTATAAAAATTTCTCCATAAATGGCTTTGGGTTCAAAGACTTTGAGCTTAGAAAACTCCAAGTGTTTGTTTCAAAACACTGCTACAGCAATACTTTGGTCCCAAGTACCATAATGATGGAAGGTGACAGAGTCTCACCTCATCTTGAAGAGCCGTTAGATGCAATAGGGGATTTTAATGTATGTTATGATAGGAGAGAAGTTACTGGACTAGTGATTGATGGAAAAATCAAAAATCAAATGGCCACTTTTAGGCTGCAAAGAAAGAGTTTTGACTTTGAAATAAATGTAAATGTATTTAAATGTAAATACTTACACTTCATTTGATGGTTAATGTAAAGTTATTTATGCATAATGTGATTTTTATCTATGGAATCACTTGTGCATTGCAAAGTATGAGTTTTGGGTGAGATATTGAAATGGAATTTGCATTTAATTCCATACATTAGTGCAGCTTTATTAATGTCAGGTGGCATAACATAAATCTTGAACCATTAGACGATTTATTACATCAGAAAATACATGCTCTCCTAGTAGTCTGTTTAAAAACTACACCTCTCAATAAAGTGGCACAATACACTGTAAAACCGATACTGCTTAATTTGTTTAATATTAAACGTGGCCTTTGTTAATGTGTGAATTTCTCAGTTGCCTGAAAAATTCAGTTAACACTCAGTATTCTAATGATGGAACGTGACAAAGTCCAAGTGACAAATTGCTTTTAGGTGTGAACAAGTTGAATTTCGATTTTATACATTTAAATATAAAAAACTGACTCCGCCAATTTCCTTTTGAAGTCTGTATATTATAAAAAATATTATTAAATTGCTCCTGAATGTAGTTTAAGATTCTTTATCTGCATTTTACTTTGATTATAACTGGGTTTGCGCACTATATTTCGTCTTTTATTCAGGGATATTCATTTATTTTGTCAAATATACATAGAAGAGGTAGTATTGTGCAGGAGTGTGTTTAACTGTGATGGTAAATCCCCCACTGAGGAAGTGGGTGGCTTGTGTGTCTGTGTTACAGTTGTAGGTGAGATGAGGACTGAGAACTTTTACGTTTGCTTTGAGGATGGTTCAGCTCATTCATGTGCCTGTAATAAAAGTGCGCAGTGTTCCCTGCAGGCTGTAATACAGCTGCGCCGTTTCCTACTGCTTTCTCATGCTAAAGAGCCGTTTAGCGGCCTGTAAGCGCTCATCCATCCTCAGGCGCTCCACGGTCATTCTCATGGTCGCACCGCCCGTCGAGACCTTAAGGTGGCAAACTAAACCAAACCCAGGGGGCCTGACGCGAAACCCATCCAAAATGAATTCCTACTGTAGAGATATGCGGCGTGAAAAAATACACCCACTCACCTCAACTCCCACTGAGCTACTGCTTCTCAACAGGAAAATAATATACGTCGTATAAATTAAAAAGGGAATTGATATAACAAACTGAGAACGTGATTTAACAATAAACATTAAATCCAATCCTTTCCAACCTAACAAAAAATATGCATATGATTCCATTACAAAACAATTCTTGTATAGACAAATAATAAGTCAATTATATCCACGTTTGAATAACATTTGAAGCATTACAATATTTGAAGCATCATATTTTGTCTCCAGTTCTGTAGGTCTTATATTTTTTTCTTGCAGCTTAAAAAGTACAATTCATTCAATACATGTATTTTATTAAACTATACAACAACTATGTGATTAAAAAAACACACGTTAAAATATTTTAAATATGAGGATTCGAGTAAATTCGCGTTTGTCTAATCTTAATCTTTATTCTGGACAGTATATATTAAAATGCATTCATTCGCTTGTTTAATCTACTCATCACTTGACCTAGAGAATTTGTTATCACAATTTTATTTGTATATTTTAAACAGGCTCTTGTTCTAAATATATGTAACATATTGAAAAATTAGACAGTTAACATAGAGAGAATATATAATTTTTGCAATAATTAGAAAAATAAAAAAAATAGTGGATTGTTTTATACATTTTACGTTTTGCAGATTTATGTGTTTGTGAATTAACCAGTTTTTACCCATGTGACTGTTACTGGGAAAATAACACTGCGTTCTGAATGAACATTAACTAAAGTGAATACAAACTGGGCTGAAATTGGGGACGTGGTTTCATTTAGTTTCGTTTAACATTGCTTTTAAGTTGAATTACTTTAAATTATTGCTATACATATGAGGCAATTTGTTCCTGCACATCAAGAAAGATTAAGCACACAATTATTTGCCACATAAAAATAATTTACATTGTATTTAGAACTTTTTAAAACCCAAAATATAATTCCAACACGAAGCACACATTCTAAGTAATTTGTCCAGCTCACTTTACAATGGATATGTATGTGTAGGCATGATATTGTAATGTAAATGATTTCACACGGGTTTGTAAGAGGGCAAACAGTTGCCCGCACCTGTGCGCGTTTACAGAGGGTCCCCGCTGGGCATTTGCGCTCCTATTGGTCAGACCGTCAGAGGATTGGACAGAGAGCAGCAACCCTCATAAATAGCCCGCCAGTCCAGCTTGACCAGAAACGACATCCTCAGACCACACATACATCGCGCTTTTGCGCACTTGAATCATGATCCTTAACATGAATGAAGCGGCACAGCACATGACTATTTCCTCTGAGGAAGAAATAGACATCATCGGAGGAGATGAAGGACACTTTTTCCTGGCTTGCAGAGATCCGGTGGAGTCCAGTGCAGAGGTTGATTCTTCAGAGGCGGAATCATGCGGAGAAAGCGAAGGCGCAACCCCAAACAGGCAATCCAGCTCGGTTAAACCTCCGTACTCCTACATCGCCCTGATCACCATGGCCATTCTACAGAGCCCACAGAAGAAACTCACCTTGAGTGGCATCTGTGACTTTATCAGCAACAAGTTTCCCTACTATAAAGACAAGTTCCCAGCATGGCAGAACTCTATCCGGCACAACTTGTCCTTAAATGACTGCTTCATCAAGATCCCGAGGGAACCGGGCAACCCTGGCAAGGGTAACTACTGGTCCCTTGATCCTGCCTCTGAGGACATGTTTGACAACGGGAGCTTTTTGCGCAGGAGAAAAAGGTTTAAGAGGAGCCGCCCTGATTACTGCAAAGACGGACTTGTGCTTTACCCATACGGCAGCCCTTACTGCGTCTCGCGGCGCGCCATGGCGCAGCCTGTTCGTCTTGGATACCCATACTTTCCTTATCAGACTGTACCCGATGCTACAGGCTCAGATGCTCCAGAGTCCCGCGTTGGTTTTGCTGAGCAGAGGCCTGAACTGAAAACACAGAAGTGCTCTTTTTCCATAGAGAGCATCATGGCAAAATCGAGCAGTCAGATGCGCAAAACTCCTGTCTTTCAACTTCCTGTAGACTTTGGACACGTTTTCCCGTCGTCTTGTGTGCTGCCCAATTACCTACCCGTCTCCCGGACTCCTTTTTTGGCCACGGTACCATTTACAGACAGTTTACCCATGGTGTACCCTAACTGCTGAACAATGAAAACATGTCAGTGTTGTTGCATGGCTTTATTTGCACACTTCCAATGTCCACTTTATGTTTATGTAAATATACAATGTTAATATATTTGTGTATACTGTATATGTGTAAAATGAAATACGTGCATGCGTTATTGAAATTTGGTTTTTGGTGTTTTTTCAAATAAATGTAGAATTGAATTATTTAAAACGATTTATGTTTCAGTTTATGATTCATTGTTTTATTGTTATCGTTGCTGCTATTGCAAAAAAAGATAAACATAACTTATTGAGCCCAACTGAATAGTTAAAACAAATGTAAAGAGAGCTCATGGTAAAAATAGTAAGATATTTCTGCTTTGCGTCTAATGCTTCCATTACTGGACTGGACCCACCGCGACCACGACCAAGATAAAGAGTAAAAACAAAATCTTTCGAAAATTAAGCTTGGAAATACGTAATACGTTTTGTGTAAATATTAAATATTAGGTACAGCATCTTCTAAATCTTATAAATGTAATCTTCTAAATCATTAAGAACCGTAAATGCAGTTTAAATTTGTTTATATTTAAAGATTTTGACATTTAAAGAACAAGCATGGCCTATAAACCTATTTTTAATACGAACGAAAATAGTTTTATTCACACACAGTTTTATTCACAAACACAAGTTCAAATATAAAGAAGTTAAATGTTTTATAACCATCAAATAACAATCAAACGCTTGAAAAGTACTGAGTCATACCAGTAGGTGTCTTAATAAATGCGTCTGCCAAATACACTATTATAAAAGAACACAATGCGTTGTCAATTTCGCCATGCTACAAGTAAACGATTATGTTTTTTTTAAATTGCGCCACCTACAGTTTATCTTTACCACGCCTGCAACTAATTACCGTTAAATACAATACAATTTACACTCGAGAAAACTAACAAGCTTGGGTAAATACTTTTCCTTTTCTTTTACCTAAAAACCTAAACATATTCTGTTTTTACATTGCAGGTGTATTTCTTACATTATAGTAATTTAAAATGTAGTTTGGAACTTTGTAGTATTGGAAACGTTCATTGTTCGTTGTACGGACCGGAGAGTGAGTTAATTGCAAATGTCCAGAAGGGGGCGCAAAAACACCAGAAATATTTTAAACGCGCCTGGAATCTCCGTCTGTTTAGTGGAGTGAGATTTATTGGTCTTGTGAGAAATAAAAGAAATGCAGCTGTGGCATTTACAAACGTCAAGTGTAGGTCAGTTGTCGCACTTAACCGCTTTCTATCCTATTTGAGTCAGAAAAGAGTCTATTTCCCTCTCAAAAGAGAAAATGTCGAAAATAACTAGATAACTTTGCTTGGCCTATTTGTGTTTCCTGAGTCAAGTACTTCCGAGGGCGCCAGATTCTGAATAATCCTCGGACAGAGCAGGAGTCCAATTTCAAAGTTGCCGCCCACCCCCCTGCATTATTTCTCTCTCTCCACGTACACACACACACACACACACACACACACACACACACACACACACACACAGTTATTTCTATTTCTGTCCGGGCTCGACTCTGATTCAAGGACTATTGTAGCTGCTGCATTTTTCTTCCGACACGATCGCTGGAGTTTCTATCAGACCAAATTATTAATTGATTTAATTTCTTCTTATGCAGTTTCTGTAGTATTTTAAAAATTTTGTGGACTCAAAAGTCTGACAGCTGTCACAACACGCGACTGAAGGCTGAGCGCACTCGAACTGTCAGGGTGCCTAGTACTCCACCGTGCGGTACTCCGTTCCATTCAGTCTGTGTTCTCGCTAGAGTACGGACTCCTGATAAATAAAGAAGATGGAAACTAATCCTATACCGGTACTGACCATTCAAACAAGCCCTTTTGATGACCAGAGACCCGGGACTAACGGGCTGCGAAAAAAGACAGCGGTTTTCGAGAGCAGAAAGAATTATCTACAGAATTATATTCAGAGTGTCCTGTCATCCATCGATCTGAGGGACCGTCAAGGATGTACCATGGTGGTGGGCAGCGATGGGAGATACTTCAGCCGAACAGCAATTGAAATAATTGTAAAAATGGCTGCTGCCAATGGGGTAAGAGATCTTTAAAAGCTTACATGAATCATCTTATACATGTTATAAACACCACCAATGGTGTTTATACTGTGTCTCTGTTTCAAGATTCTGATATTGCAAAGGAAATCAGTGGTTGGCCTAAATGGATGACTATTGA
>JAYDZG010000002.1:11443969-11471809 GCA_034509265.1 Microcambeva bendego
TACATGAATCATCTTATACATGTTATAAACACCACCAATGTCTCTGTTTCAAGTTTCCCATATTGCAAAGGAAATCAGTGGTTGGCCTAAATGGATGACTATTGATAATTAAAAGCCTTATATGTTTGACAATTTTGTAAAACATGTTATAAAAGAATCTGATTTGTTTCATCTTTTGAATATTTATTTAAGTGTCAAGGACAAAGAAAAGAACCTGATTGTATGTCAATTATGAACAGATTTTACAATGCTTTTAACTCCCTGAAAGTTGAGACAGAGGCAAGTGTGACAAGTTTGAGAAATACAGCATTGAAGTTATTGTGTTGAAACATTCCTAGCGGGTGAATCCGTGACAGGTGATGGTATCCTGACTAGGGATAAAAATAGAATTAACTTCAAGCTCATCTCAGATGGACTAAAAGACGTGATGTGGTCAAATGAGTCCATGTTTCAGCTTATTTGGGGTAAAATATAAAATGAGTATGCAATCTTTATTCAGTCTCTAAATTATTAAAAAGTGTGATCATTATAAAATGTGTTGCCACTTGAAACTCAGAAGTAAATGTTGCAAACGTTTGTTGTGTTTACTTAAACGATGTTTTACTGCAGTACACATGTAGTAGAATTAGTGCTACTAATCATACTGCTAGTACAAATTTGGCATGATATGAACATAAGGATTTGTGATTGATGAATGGCTGTGGAGTCTTAACTTTCCTCACCAGAATAAAGCTACTACAAAAGATAAAAAAAATGAATTAGGTTGTTAAAATGTTTGCTTTAAAACATTCCCAAAGTACAGATTATGGTTATTATTTATTTAGCGTAAAATGCAGACATGATGAAATAATAGCAATATAAATAAATAATTATATTTTTGTTATTGTTATTATATATACAGGGAGCATGATAGCATGTGTTGTCTTCATTGTCCTGGAGACCTAGGGTTAATTCTTGCCCCATTTCTATCTGTGTGTGATCCAGTTTCTCCGTACATACCAAAGATGACATTTAATGGACTCAGTGATGGTAATGAGTTAGTGACTGATAATTTTCCATATTCGTCATTGTATTATTTACAATGCAACCAATGTTTCTTGTATGTGCGTTTACTCAAGGACAAACCTAATTAGAATTTACTAAAGACACTGGTATTATTCATGACAGTTTGTTTTTATTTGTATGAAATTAATATTATAATTTATAATTCTTCAGATGCATTCACCCTTGCCAGAGAGACATATCAAAAGACCAGAGGAGGTTGTTGATTTGTCAGTGATTTGTCAGGCACAAAGGATGGAAATGTAACAAATTTAGTTGACACTTTACTTTATTTGGCAGGATATCTGACACAGATCTGACAAAATTCATTTTTTAAAGATTGACTGGTTAAGATCACTATGTTGCACTTATCTGTTGTTTGCTTTGCCTCCTCCGGTCACATTCTGCCCATGCTAAGTTTTACTCTGTTAAAACTCCAGATTGCGCAGGGGGATCCCCGGAAACATGGACAGCTGCCTGGCATCAGTTCAGTTCATTGTCTTAAACCACTTATCCTAATTAGGGTCGGGTAGGGGGTCTGGAGCCTATTCCTGCTCTTCTCGGACACAAGGAACACGATAACGCCCTGGATGGGACGCCAATCCATCGCAGGTACCTACAGGACAAGTCAGTGTCTCCAATCAACCTGGTACCATGTCTTTGGACTGTGGCAGGAAACAGAGTACCCGGAAGAAACCCACATGGACACAGGGAGAACATGCAAACTCAGCACAGAAAGGACCACGATCGCCCCACTCTGGGATCAAACCCAGGACCTTCTTGCTGAGAGGCGACAGTGCTACCCACTGTACCATTGTGCTGCCCGAGCTGCAAACATGAACTTGTTAAAATCTATTACAATCTATTGACATTTGAGATGCCTATGTGCAACTTGAGAAAACAAATACAAGCTAGCTTATATCCCACGCTGGTTAGTGTGGATGTAAAGCACACAGGGGAAATTTAAAATAACCAGAATAGATGCAAAGATGGTAAAATTCACCTTTAACCCTAAATGAGTTTAGTAAAGAATAAAACATGTGACTTAAGACTGAACGTGCTTGTCTAGTATTATGGCTTGTATAAAGCTCACACAGCATTTTATAAGTAATGCAAAGGTCATTCCAATGAGCAGACTTTTTTTCTGACCACAAGCTCTCTTACATACATTTAAACCTTGTAAGCCTTGGTAGAATGTGCCATTCAGGCTGTGACGTCCTAAGCACAGTGTGTACAAAACCACCACCTTATATGGATACAGTGCTCAAAGTGTTTGGTGAATTTCTGTTCATGCTCCTCAAGCCTGAATGCAGCCAGCACTGTCAGCAAGCTAAGCATCCAACTGAGTAAACAGCAGATTAGCTTAGCATAACAGCAATAACAGACAGTAGATTGACAGCAGGCTTTGTCATCATTAACACTGCCTGGGTAAAATGGCACTATTAATAGAAAGTGGCTGATTTTGTGAAGTGTGATGAGTCAGAGAATTGCTGTAATGCCCAGCATGCTGAAGTCAAGTGCCATGTCTAGTTTGTGCTAATGTTGTAATGGGCAATCCTGCTACATGATTCATATCCACCAATGATCAGTGATCACTTTTTTGTTTTGAATAATGTGTGTCAAACCAGCTGACTTGAGTTTGCATTGCCTAGTTATAGTCCGCTCTAAATAAGATGCTTTTCTTACGTCATTTTCCAGACACTGAGGCACTGAGTGGGTATTCATTTTAGGAGGGATGTGGTGGTGGCTCTGGTATGCAACACTAGCTAGGTCTAATGTCAGTCATGGTAGTCAGGCATTACAGCTCACCTAAGAACTGGTTGGCCATTATGAACTCTGCATGCCAGTTCATTTCTTACAACTATGGCCTTCATAAACACAAAATATCTGACCATGAAAGGTTTTCTGCATTTATCTGAAATTTTAAGTACCTGATAACTGATAACTGGTCACAAAATCTGCTTAATTAGCAAGTTGCAGAGTTCATACAATAGATGGCTTACACCAAGAGAGCACCACAGGCTTGTTTGTGGTATGTGTCCCCTTATCGCTGTAAATGAAAGGTATACAATACAAAGTTATTGTGCACTTGTTAATTCTCTGCTGTTCACCTGATCATTAATTTAACTGAAGGTGTCACGTACAGTATAACATTGCCCCCAATAACAGCGTGTGAAGAATGACTTAGTTGTCGATATGGGATTTGAAAGCTTTACAGTCACCAGGTCTTAACTGAATTAAGCAACAAAAGAAAATGTACTGAAGAATGTTGCTAAAATGCAAATAAAAAAGAAAGTAATTATTTGTAAACTGTATTAATTGAAAAGAAGAATACATGTATCCTATTTACATTATTTATTTTTTGTAACTGTAAATATATAAAGGGCCTGGTTGGGATTTCTCTGTCGGACAAACAGGGTCCAGTTGCAAATTCCCTCTGCTTGCTCTGATTGCCCTCTTCCCTCTGATCAGCCCAAGTCAGACCAATTGAAGCTGCTTAAATTGCTCTGTGTGTGAATGTGTGTCCGGAGATGAACTGGCAATCTAATTAGTTTTTATTGACTTTGTCAAGACAATCAGAGCCACCAAGACAATGACCAGGAAAAAGTGATGGTAAAAAAGACATTGACTGAATGACAAAAGGCCTGCAACACATTCTGAATTGGGATTTATTTGCATGTATACTCTGTTTGATCTGATTTCCTCCAACAAGTCCTGAGACATACAGTCAGACCAACTGGAGCTACTAAAAATTGCTTTAAGAGTGAGTGAATGTGTGGCTGTTGTGTATGTCAGCCCCAGTGAATCAGCCCCATGCGAAGCCGGACCAGTAAAAATGAATGCCTTCAAAACACATCAAAAAGGTGTGAAGGGGACATTGTAAGAGAGAACTCACTCACTGTCTTAACTGCTTATCCAATCATTGTTGCAATTTTGCATGTTTTTATTCCTTTGTAGGAAACTGGAGATATAAACATTGCATGTTTCTGCTCTTAATAAAACCATGATAATTGTATTGCAGATAGGGCGACTGGTGATTGGGCACAATGGCATCCTGTCCACACCAGCTGTCTCCTGCATCATAAGGAAGATAAAAGCCATCGGTGGAATCATTCTCACTGCCAGTCATAACCCAGGAGGTCCAGCTGGAGACTTTGGCATCAAATTTAATGTATCTAATGGAGGTAAAGAAAAGTTGTTAATAACTTTTTTTTTAATTCACTACTAACTTTCTGTTAGTATAAATCTTTCAGGTGACATGATACAAACATGCTTGACTAAGGATTTTAATCAAAAAGTTTTCTTATTAATACAAAGTGCAAAATCAATAGCAAAAATGCAGTATAAATATACAGTATGCTAAATGCAAATAAAGAAATCTGTGATTTGTTCCTTTGTTTACATTGTAACACATTTAAAACTTGTTACAGAGAAAATCTTACCACTGTTTCATTTTCGTTCCTATTCAATTCCACATTATTTATTCGGGATTAATTAACATTGGGCAATGTCAGGTAAATATCAATATCCGTTTCTTTAAAATATTGCATTGATTGTATCTTAGCACACATGTAGGTCACTCATGCGATGGGTACTGATGTACCCTCACACAATAATAGATATCAGTTGGAAGAACCATCCAGTTTACTGACAACAAGTGTCAATGGGAATTCAGTTGAGTACAGGACTCATTTTCTTTAAGTCCATTTTACATGAGCCCAGACCCCGAGAACCTTCTACATCAAATTTATGTTGGACTTTTTTTGTGTGTTATAGCGTTTCAGGTGTGATTTCTCGGTTCCATCGGTGGACTTTGTTAAGTAACATCTTCTACTGTACCCATAAGTCATTGCAGTAGCATAACATATGCTCATGCACTTCCTGAATTCCTAAAAGATCTTTCCAATGGTTTCCTGGCTTGCACAGCGCTGACTAAAATGTCTCCAGATTTCCGGAATCTTTTCACAATATCATATAAGGCAGATGGTGAAAGAAGTTATTTGCAGACTTGAATGGAAATTTTCTTTTTTAATGACTGAAAAGATTTAAAATTCATTAAAAAAACATTTATAAAACACAATCATGCTGGTCAGCCAAAATAAATTACAAATCCTTGCTTATATTTAATTGTAAATTTCCAGAAATGTGTTTTGTATTTTGCCCTTTTATTGAAGCTGTTAATTTAGCCTATAGCCTATTTATTTTTTAAAACATTGTAAGCAATACAATCACAATACAATAAAAATAGAATTTCTAAGCCTATTTATTCAGAAGAAACATTAAGAATAGCCAACTATGACTTTAATAATTAATTAATACAGATAAAATAAGAAATAAGTTTCCATAGTGATGCAACAACCTTATCTTGACTAGACTGAAGGGTTGATTTTTAATTATGCAATATTCATCTGCTGGGGGAGGATTTAATCTAGTTTTAAAGTTGGCTGACAGAATCCTGGTTCACTTCAGTTTTGAACTGTGTTGGTCTTTTTTTTCTTTTATCAACTCCTTTATTGAGACGTTCCAATCTGGTATGCATATAAGACTTGGCACAGTTTTTACACTATATGTCCCTCCTTACCCTTTTTCCCCAGAGTTTTGGACCAGTTCCGAGAGCTTATCTCCCAATGTCAAGGCTCTTGCTGCTATTCACCTCCTTCCTTAGACATTAGCAAAATAGGTTTGAGCAAACGCCTGTCAGGAAAGCTCACTGCTCAGATTTAAACACCACATCTTTGGATCTCAGTTGTAGTAGGCTATCGTACTTCACCACCTAAGTAACATGCTTTGCCCATGTCAGCTGGTAACCCTTCATGCAATTGATTTTTGCAGGACCTTCTCCAGACACTGTGATGGAAAAGATCTTCCAGGTTAGCCGTACTCTTGAGGAGTTTGCCATCTGCCCAGATTTGCATATAGACCTGTCACGCCTTGGGCGCCAAGACTTTGACTTGGAGAACAAGTTCAAGCCTTTCAGAGGTTGACATTTAAAATAATAAGTGTTATAGTGGAATAAGGTTCATTATAAATATATTAATGTTTAGATGCAGGCAGAGTTCAGAGTTCATTGTTGTCTTTAACTTTACAGTTGAGATAGTGGATTCTGTTGAGATCTACCTGAATATGCTACGTGGAATCTTCGACTTTGGTGCCATCAAGAGTCTTCTGACAGGTCCAGAACAACTTAAGATTCGAGTAGATGCAATGAATGGAGGTAAGAACTTTTTAATAAGCTTCTTCTTTCTTATTATTTTCCCCTTAATTATTTCGTCTGTTTCATAGAATTCAATTAACAAACTGAGATCATTTGATGGATGGGGTAAAACCTTTTTACAATAATGTGGTTATGTAAACAGACTTAAAGAAATACTTTATTGAGACACCTTCTTTGTACAATATTTCCTTTTCAAAGCTCTTGATTTTTGCAAAACAAAAAAAAAGTTCCTGAAATGGAAAATTCTGCTTTATTTGCAGCATTGTAACAAAAGCTAGAAGATTTTGTGTCACAATCGATTCATATTTGCAACTGTTTTAATTCCATCCAATGAGTGTCTTAATCCCAGTTCCAGTGAAGGACATCTTCTTTTTCTGCCATCTTACCCCACAGACAGTTGTAGAACATGAGAGACTGCTGTGTCATGTATAAAATAAGGATTTAATGTCTCCCATTTCTTGGACAATTGGCTGCTTCTCTTTGAGGCTAGATTCTGTGTTCAGTGTCAAAATATATCTCCATTAATATTGTACTACTGTACCACAAACTGGTATTCACGTTCCCATCTTTCATTTATTCTTTTCTATCTGCTTCAAATTTCTCTTCTTGGATATTTTAGGATTATTTGTAAATATTTCTCAGCATCACTCGTTGAAAATATTTATCAGCATCACTCGTTAGTTAAACACAGATGTCATCACTTTGCAGATCACAAAATGGCATGCATTGTGGGACATGCAGCTTATTTGCAAATTTACAATGTATTTTAAGACATGTATTTGTGTTCTCAAAGGCGACAGCCAAACATGTTATGGTGGGGGTGGGCTAAGACTAACAGGAAGACGGACACAAACACAGAGATGATGAACGAAAATATATTAAATAACTAAACAGAAGCAACCAAAACCAAGGCCTAAGCCAATATAAAGAACAAAACAAACACAAAGAATATACTTACCAAGGGACCAAAACTGGGCAGAACTAAACAAGATCTAAAAACAAGACATACATAAGTTAAGCATAACTAATAACTAAACAAGAACAAAGGACAAAACAACCATTTCCATTACTGAAAATTAATTCATAAAATAGATATCCAGTACTATTATCTAAATAATATTAACCCCAGATGTGTGTGTTTTTAAGTGATGGGACCATATGTTAGAAGAATCCTGTGTGATGAACTTGGGGCTCCTGCAAACTCTGCAGTAAACTGTGTTCCTTTGGAGGATTTTGGGGGCCAGCACCCCAACCCAAACCCTTCATTTGCTGTCTCATTAGTAGATTCTATGAAAGGAGGAGAGTTTGGTTTCGGTGCTGCATTTGATGCAGATGGGGTGAGTATTTGCTGCAGATGAAATATCGCATATTTGCAAGCTGTCTGTCTATGTTGCTATATATTTATCTCTATCTGTTGGAAGCATATTGTCCAAAATATCTTGGTATGCTAAATCCTTTTAGGGGCCTAGGCCAACCCCTAAACACACAACAACATTACACTCCTCCACCTATACAATGCCTAGTTACAATGCCCTGAGCATTACTTGATGAATTTGCTTCATGTCCACTGTGTGTGTGTGTGTGTGTGTGTGTGCAGGATCGCTGCATGATTCTGGGTCAGAATGGGTTTTTTGTAAACCCGTCTGATTCGTTAGCAGTGATGGCCGCCAACCTGTCCTGCATTCCGTACTTCAGACAAGTGGGGATTCGTGGGTTTGCACGCAGCATGCCTACCAGCACAGCCCTGGACAGGTGACTTTAAAAAAAACAAAAAAATCTCATAAGTTGAGTAACCACAGTAATTTTAACTGACTGAGTAGCAAGTTGCACGTCACAGTTTATTGTTTTAATGCATAAAATGTATAATTGTATCAATCATGTTGATTTTTTATTTATGTTCACTCATTTCTTTGGGCTTTTTTCTGTCCCAAAATCAAACCACTCACTATTATTGGTGAATCTCAAATCTATTTTTATACAATACATTGTTGCTGGCAAGCATAGCTTAAGAACTTAGGAATATTTGGGGAGTCGATCTATGGTATGTGATCTACGGCAGATTGTGATCCTCATAATTGATTTGGAACACAGTTGTTATGCCGAATGCCCTTCCTGACGCAACCCTCATATTTATCCGGGCTTGGAACCCACACTATAATGCACTGGTTTGTGCATCGTAGAGGCTAAGGTGGCACCCTCCAACTGGCAATGCCAAGATTAGTATCAGGGAGTGGAGACGCACTGGGGTGTTTGTTGTTTTTAGTAATGCCAGATGTTTAAGTTATTTTGTCCCACCTTTAGATTGGGTAAGGAATCAAATTTAAAATGTGTTTATAGCCAACTGGTTGGTTATTCATAATGATGTAATAGCATTAAAATAGTTCATTTGTACTTCTGCCAGATACTAGAGATTAAAAAATGTTACTCTGGAGTTCAGATGATAAATAGAAAGCTAAAACTGAACCATAAAGTTCAGAGATTTGTTTGATGTAATGGTTGAGAAGTTCAATATTTTATGAATCACAGTTAGCTCATCTTTGCTCATCCTTGCACTCATTCACACACAAACTAAAAATAACCCTGAAGACTGACATGACTATTGTTTCCCAGCCCAATTGTGAATGAAATCGTGATTTGAAAAACATTACATGGATTTTTATTATGTCTGCTCCCTAATGAGGGGTTGTCACAACAGATGATTCTAATTTTTACACACACACACACACACACACACACACACACACACACACACACACACACACACACACATTGTTTGCTTTTCTTGACTAAACCCTCTGTATCATTATTATGTATTGTTCAAATACTAATTTTACTAATCTTTATAGTAACTAAGCTGCAAAGGGTTTTAATGACTAATAACTAAGATCTTACTTAGTAGTCTCTCTTAGAAGTGATCTTGACTCTATGATAACTCTGGGAAAACGCTCTCAGGGCTCTCTGGACTATCAAACGTTGGAATCTAGGGATGTGCTCTGTCCTGGAGGGGTTTTCTTTTATGTATAATAATAGCTGAGCAGTGTTTTCCTACACTACAGACAGATGATAGAGGACTGAGAAATACCCTAGAGGTCATGCTTTTGTGTACAAAAGGTATCTTGTTCCCAAGTTCAAGTCATATTTTCCATGGCTTCTTTAAGTATACACGAGCTTTTTTGTATGAAGTTTATCCAGCCGTTTTTTCTTTAAAAATATCCATGGGACAACAGTGAGCCAATGCTTCCATCCAGAATATGAAGTGATACATCTAGACACTTCCAGCCTTCAGCATGCCCACTATCTAAGTGTGATACTTATTTTTCTTTTTCTGGCTGCTTCCGTTAGGGGTCACCACATGATCTGCATCATTGATTTGGCAAAGCTTTAAAGCTAGATGCGCTTCCTGACACAGCCCTCCCTATTTATCTGAACTTGTTGACATGTGGAGAACATGCAAACCTCACACAAAATGGACCCAGACTGCCCTGTCTGCGGATTGAAACAAGGACCTTTTTGTTGTAAGGTGACAGTGTTATCCAATGAGCCCATGTGCGTCCCTAAGTCTGATATTTCTTCATAAATTAAATCCATGGGCAGATATTACAGCACCCCAACTGCACCATGGAATTTGTTGATGATTTACAGTGTTACATAGGTGTTCACTGCTAAACAGTCACTCTCATTCACTCGCTCACTTTTTTAACCACTTCTCCAATGAGGGTTTGGGGATGGGGACATAGGTGCAAGGCACACAACAAAACCCTACAATTGGCGCAAGACACACAAACACACACCCATAAACACAGAAAGACCCCAGCTGGGACAGTAGTGACAGTGCTGCCCACTTATCTACTGTGCCACCATACTACAGCCTGAAGAAATAAAATACTGAAAATACTTAACATTAACATACTGAGACAACCCAGAATACAATTACTTTGTAATGTTGAATTATGTTTTAGTTGTTAAGTTGAACTTATATTCTAAGGTTGCTGGTTTAAACTCCACTGCCAAGTTGCATCTGTTGGGCCCCTGAGTATAGCCCTTAAACCTCAATTGCTTGAATTGTATTGAGTCACACTGTAGATAAATGCTGTAAATATTCGGATTATGGCTTAAGGATTTGTAGTTAATAATTTTAACTTATTTTAAAAAAAAAATCTTATTTATTTCTTGCATTAACCTCTTCTCACTGACTAATCACTGGTTTCAAAGGTAGCTCAAGTCTTGTTTTGAGAAACAGTAGGTAAGTTCCTCTGTGAAGAATCATGTTGTGTCTGCCTCTGTGGCCTCTCTGCAGTTGGAATCCTTTTTAGGTGCTGAAAATGACCAAGTGTAGCTGTGTGTTTAAATGTTCGGTAGTTTGTGTTTATGCAGTGTTGGATAACTGGTGATAAGTGTGTGTGTGTGTGTGTGTGTGTGTGTGTGTGTGTGTGTGTGTGTGTGTTTTCAAGAGTGTAAGTATGTAAGAACAAGGGATCAAGGCCTGGGGTATGATAAATTATGCTTGGCATGTGTGCAAGTGTGTTTGGATGTGTAGATGCTAATGTATGTGTATTATGAGAGGTGATTATACAGAGAGGAAACATCTGCATCAAAGGTGAAGGAATTAAAATGTGTCAAGAGTCAGCTGTTAGTTTATTGTTATATTTTTAAAGGAATATTCCTGCGTATGAGGCAGGGTCGACACTAAGGGGTTGGGCAATGGAACAAATTATGTCTCTGCATTCAAAGCACTAAAAAAGCAAATTATTTTGAAGTAATTAAACAACAATTACATGGCAAATTAAAATGCTTAACAGTTTTGTAGTTATACAATAGTTCATCAAACTGACCTGCATACTTTAAAGAAGAGCAATGAGAAAATAATTATTTTAATCCAGAAGTGGACTTTGTCATCAGAACTCAGGTGTTAGAAACAAAAGCTGTACAATCATGACTAGACTGCGGCCTGGAGTTCTGGTGTCGTCCATTCCTTCTAATTAGTTGGACTGCAATGAGCCTTTTTATGGTTCCTGCTCAAAGATAAAGACAAAAGTAATCAAGTTGTTACAGAATTCAGTCAATCATTCAAGAATGACTCTTGACATTCAGATACTCTGGGTTTAGAATCTTCTAAGCTTGCACCCGAGAACCTTTCAAATGACCTAGCTACTGGCTACCACATTTAATCAACTTAACAGTGTAAGATGGGAGACAGCCAGTTGAGGTGGCAAATGATTGGGAATGGAAGAAGCAGAAAAGAACTGGTTTTGGGTATGATAGATTTAATACAAAGTTAAACCTGATAGGCTGAGGTAAATAAAGACCATAGGCTACCAGGTGAACCTTTATGACAATTTTCATACCTGGATCCTGACTTATTTGACTTCATGGTAGGAGAAAAAATGATATGTTGGTGGCAGCCGTTCTGTAGTCAAAGTGCATTGGGTCTTTCTGTAAATAAATGCTAATTATTAATTTGATGCACTTGGAACTGGATCAAAAACACCTGTTTTCACAGGTAAATAGGTGAATTGAGAAAAAAGTGATGTGATAGTGAGTATCAAAGCAGCATTTACAAAAGTCATAAAAGTTATCTTATAGAAAAGCTGGACTTGAAGTGAAATTGTGTTCTTCAGTACCAAGAGGAAAATTGGTACCAGCACAAAGTGTAAAAGCTTGCCATCTGTCATGGTTTGTGGTAGTGTTAGGGGTAATAGAGAAATCACTTGCACACCACGTATGTCCACATATGGATTTTGCAGAATCTTATACTTGTAGTTTTATGCTATTTCAAATGTAAATATTTATTGTTGCAGGATTTTCTTTCTCAGCTTGGGTTTGCTAGGGGGGTGATACGTGCTTAAAATGTAAACAAAAATGATCTTTGGATCAAAATTGAAGTTATGCATGACGTATCTTTATTTCCCCCCAGGGCTGTGGCTGTCTTTTCCAGCATCTGTGTTTATTTGTGTGTGTTTACTCAATGGGTCATGGAAGCACACACACACACACACACACACACACACACACACACACACACACACACATATATGCTCTAATAGGGAAGCCTGAAGAACTCACATGTTCATTTTTTAAATTTTTTATTGCACTTGGGAGCATTTAATGTACTTTCCCAAATGACAACCATGTTAGGAAGTTTGGAGAGGCAAACATTTCCCTCAGAAACATTGCTCACTTTTACAGTTGCGAATCTGTTAGATTAGAGGCTTTTGGGCAACAGATCAAACTGTTTTCATGAGGTCAGAGCCAAAAAGTATTAAAATCCACTAGAGCATGAAATATTCTGAATGGTATGGCAGAGAAACGCCCAGCGTTGTTTTAGGGGGAAAAAAACTCCTGAGCATACTCACTCACTCACTTACACAAGTTTTTTCTTCTCACTTTTTCATCTTTACCATGAAAACACATTTCTTAAAAAAAACTTAAACAACACTTTGCTAGCTCTGAAATATGCTCTTCTAATGCCTAGCTTTCTATTCCAGGCTGTGTCCCAGAGCAAATAACTCTTCTTTAACTCTAGTTAGCAAGTTCACATTAGAGGAAACAGCTGTGGTCTAGTTCGGGCTTCCCTGTCCCTGTCTCACTCATAACATTATTTGAAGCCTTCAAAATACTTATTTACACAGAGAAGTGTTCATGAGCAATGAACTTTGAAAATACAGACTGATCATTTGTTGCCCCTTCATTTCCTACAAGGGGACAACTTATCCTCTAAACTTTTAATTGTTGATTTGTCCACTCCTTTAGAACACACTGAGAGCCACAGGTAGAATCATAACAATGTGTGTCTGCCCTGTGATGGACTGGACTTGTCGATCAGAGTTACACCTACGATTGACTTATTTCTGCTATTTTCCGCTGGGTAAAATGAACTGATGGGCTGCAGCATTTAATTAACTGGAACAAACAGCTTCTACGGTTTCATCCAGGAGAGGACGCCATTCTTTAAACGTGAAACTTCTCTTATAAGGACATTTTCTTTGAAAACCAAATAAAATATTTATCGATTAATGAATGTAATGTCTAATCTCTGTTAGTGGTAAGATTTAAATTTAACACTAACATTCTTGGGCCTGTTCTGAAGTTCTGAAGATCTTGACCAGTGCAGACAACACTGGATCCAATAGTATTTGCAATCTGCATACTATACTTAACCTTTTGATTATTTGCAGGGTTGCCAAAGCAATGAAGGTGGCTCTGTATGAAACCCCCACGGGCTGGAGGTTTTTTGGGAACCTGATGGACTCAGGCAGGTGCTCATTCTGTGGAGAGGAAAGCTTTGGATCAGGTAAATTATATTTCTTGTGTAAATCCTGTTGTCAAGACAGTACATTTTTGTAGTTATACAATATCCAGCCAACCGTCTGCTAAAGATTGGTGCTTACTGTCTGAGAGCCACCAGTAGCTGTTACTTTACTCATGTCATAACACTGAGTGTTAGAACATTATAGATTCCTTGATGGTGAGCAGCAGCACCTTGGACAGTTTGACAGTGTGAAGCTCCTCCATTCTTCTGCTATAAAAGGAAGACAGGGCAGTGAATCATTTAACCTCAGCTGGCACAAGTTATTCACCAGGAAAATCTCCTTTGCTGATGAGTCACAAAAGAGTGCAAGCGAGAGAGTATGTAAGAGATTAAAAGAGTATGAGGCAGATAAAGATGGGAGTTGTGGTTTAGAGACAGCTGCAGATTGTGTTCCGACCCTTATATGGGCATAATACAATGTGATATCACATTTACACCATCGGTTCTTGTAAACTAAACATTAAGTGTGCTTAGAAGTTAATAAGTTTACTTTAATGTGGTCAGTAACAGTCACATTGCATTGTGTAAGTACATTAAGATGAAAAAATGACCTCATATTTTAATAGATGTTATACTTGATGGGAGGAAAGGGAGAGGCTGGAGACAAATTGTGATTTACAGGCATGGTTGCTGATCCTTTTCATTGACAGTAATTATTCCTAGACGGACAGAGCATTTTCAATATGACGGATCTTGATAAACTTTCCACTCTTTTATATTTTGGTTGGAAACATTGGAGTAGTAACTGTTCGTGTCTGAGAGAACTGACAGTCTGGATTTAGCGTCTTCTGATATTCAACTTTTTGGATGCCCTAAAAAGCTATGAGGATAAGATCTTCATGTGAGGGTGATGCAAAAGCAGTGGTTTCATGCTCAAGCAAAAAAAATGTGGAGAGCATGAATATGGTACAACTCTGGGAAAATGCACCACACAGGAAGACTGTGTAGTAAAGTGATGAACTTTGATCGATCGACAGATAGAAGTTTATTGATCCGTTTTAGAAGGTTCCCTCAGGGAAATTAAGATTCTAGAAGCATCATCATTCCAGTACACACAAAAAATAAAGAAATAGAAAGGGAATAAAATAATAATCTACCAATGTAAAAACAAGTAAATATAAATAGTACAATAAATACACAGTGTTTAAAAGTGGGGAAACCTAAGGTTTGTTGTTGTTGTTGTTTATTCACCGTATCTGTGAATAGTGGTAATATTCTGGTTCTATAGCTGTTCTATGATGGGATATTTCTGTCTCAGGAATTGTTCTCTTTCAACTGTGTTCATGTGCTCTGTCATAATGCACTGTAAGAATTTGCTGGTCCCATTTCCACATTTAATGTAAACCAAACAGTTAAAAATTAGGTTGATTAGATTTTTTGGAGCAATTATTGGCAAGTGATATTTAAACTGTAGATTTAAAGAAAGGTGGAGGTGAGCAAAGCTTGGCAGAACTTTTCTTTATTATTATTATTATTATTATTATTATTATTATTATTATTATTATTATTATTATTATTATTATTTACTATTGTATTCTTCTTCTTCTTCTTCTTCTTCTTCTTCTTCTTCTTATTATTATTATTATTATTATTATTTCTGACCAGTGTACAACTTAATGTAATTACTCAATCACATCATGGATTTTATAAATGGAGCAGTGGTGCATGTAGTGTTGGTGCTACACAGCTTCAGCAATTTAGGTTTGATTATGTTACTGTTTGTTGATTGTTCGGCATATCCTTGAGTTTTCATGATAGTCAAGTTATAATAATACTTTTCTGTACAACAAACAGCCTCTAGACTTGAGATATGCATTCTGTTTAAACCGTAATTACTGAAGTTCACAGCTGAATAATGACTAACCATTGTGAACTATGAATATGGTGACAGGATCAGACCACATCAGGGAGAAGGATGGTCTGTGGTCAGTGCTGGTGTGGCTTTCTATCATGGCCGTACGTAAGCTGGGAGTAGAAGAGATAGTGAAGGACCACTGGGCCAAGCTGGGTCGCAACTATTACTGCAGGTAAAGTGTTATCAAAGTCATGATGCCATAAAACACATGTAACCTTGTAAAATATTGTGTACAGGTTGTCCGAAATGTAAGTCCTGTAAGTGGATAGAAAGGGCTTACTTATGATGGTAAAGCTATTTTTTCATCAATTAAAAAAACTAGACATTTATAGTTTATTTATAGTTTATTTAGTCTTTAAATCTTGTTTGATTACTCGATGTGAAATTAAAATAAAAGAGTTGTAAGGCAAAGGTATGAATATTTTTTTCTTTGGATTTTTGTATTTGCATTTACTTCTGGACGACTCAAAATTGCATTCTTTTTTGGCATTGAAAAGCAACTATTTTAATCCCCACATCCTTGAGTAGAGCCTTTATATCATCATATTTCTATAAAAAAAATCCCCAAAAGGCCAATGGTAAATTTATTCCATTTCAAGTTGGCTGTTTAATATATAACAATCAAATAATTGCCAGTTTGGAATATTTTAACTAGTCTTACTCATTTGCAAAGCTATGCCTTGTTTTGACTAAACATTTGGAGCTTGGATAACCATTGGTACAATGTTTTGGTTCTAGGTTTGATTATGAAGGTGTCGATCCACGAGCTGCTTTTTACCTTATGAGGGATCTGGAAGCCATGATCACTGATAAAGCATTCTCTAATCAGAAATTTGCTGTGGGAAACAATGTGTATAACGTGGAGAAAGCTGACAACTTTGAGTACATTGATCCAGTGGATGGTAATGTCTCAAGAAACCAGGTTAGTGCCAGCAATATTTTTACAGAAAAACTTGCAATTATGGTTTGGAATTGCTTGGCATCGCAATTATTAATTTGGGCTAGCAGCATTAGAACATTAAATATATCAGTTTACTGTCCGTAAATGACAAAACTATACATGAACGATATTTATAAAACACATCACAGCTGAAGCAAATTAAGGGTCATTATGAAGTTCCCAATGGTGTAATCATGTTATAACCCAACTTTGAGTTATAATCACTAGCAGTACTATTGTAAATAGAGGTTAAACTTTAACTATGTCATATCACTATTAAACTATCCAGCTTCAAACTACTTGATACTACTTCCTTATTATTGTTTGTGTGAATGCTGCTCAGTTAAGCACAGTGGCAAGACAAATGGCATCGTCAGCGCTAAAGCGACATTGCTGCTGAACAAAAATCCCACTGACGATCCAAAAATTTACCAGAACCACTAATTCTGGTCTCTACCAAAATTCCTCAGGGACAACCAGGGAAACGTTTGCTTTAAAAAACAATGAAGCTGCTAAAATGATTACAAACCAGCCCAAATTTTGTCCACCCAGAAAAGCGTGTTTTCCCCGCCAATAAACTGGCAGAATCGGAAAACTGCCCAATCTGGCAATCTCACTGTTGAGCCATCCCTGCTGACAGGAGCTCCACAATGCCCCCTTTATCCTATATACTTTCTTAGGTAAAATTGTGGTCAGTTAACCCAGTTTATATGTCATGTAGGAAAGACTTTCATTATTCCTAAAGCACACTTTTGGGCCAGTTGTAGCCTAGTGGTTAAGGTACGAGTAATCCGAAAGTCGTAGGTTCAAACCTCACCACAGCCAGGTTGCTGCTGTTGGGCCCTTAAGCAATGCCATTAACTGTACAGTAAGTTGCTTTGGATAAAGGTGTCTGCTAAATTCTGTAAATGTAAATCTAAAATGTTCAAATACAATAGGAATTGATAGATGGCAGTTTGTAATCTTGATTAAAAACATTTCTTATTCATCAATTAATTATTGTAGCCAATGTTTTGTGTTGAACCACACCCACAGTTTGCTTCCACTGTGTTTAAATATACCCAGCTGACTCCTTCAGCTTCATCCAGGAATGCTTGGAAACCCCCACCCCACTGTCACAACTGACATCTTTCTCTTTCTGATACTGAATCACATATTTGTACACTGCCTTGTATTCTTATACTTTTTATCAAATATACTTGTGACTGATATTTTCTTGACCTTTAACTCAAATCAGGCCACTAAGTTGTGCCCCCTGACTCCTGACCCCCTTACCACTGGACTTGTAATGCCATTTATAGGAAAGACATTTGTGTTTTTAGTCTGAATGATATTCATAACTTCACTTCATTGTGGTAACAGTGTGGAAACAGTAAAATCTAATGTGCTTTGTAACACCCACCCACCTATACACTCACAGCCCACACAGAAGCAACGATGTCTAGCCCAAATGTGTAGGTGGCGTCTCAACACCCTGCCGTGTATTTTTCCAACCGACATTCCAAGTCCCGGCCAGATTGTATCAGCTGTCTCAGTCCTGCTCTGTCAGTGGGGGACCAGCAGAACAGAGCTGTGCTCAGCTGTTACAACTGGACACACACAGACATGTATACAGTATATACAAATGCAGGCAAAATAAACACAATGATTTTTGATCTTTTCAACCTTCCATTTACATTAAATTAAAAAACATGAATTATATAACATTTGTCAATTACATATTACATTACATAACTCATAAAATCACTTTCCAAATTGAGTAACATCTTTTTTTGTTCTTCACACCGACTATCCAAAAATGTACCAGAACCATTCATTCTGCTCTCTACAAAAAAAATCCTGAAGGACAATGTTCCATCATATGTTAGGGGATGCCCCAGTGGATAGTGATCCACATTATTGATTTGTCATAATTACTACACAAGCTTGGGACCAGCACATACATGAACAGCTTTATGCATCCTAGTGGCTAGGTACTTATAGCGCAATTAAGTGTCTCTAATGAACCTGTCTGCATGTTTTTGGACTGTGGAAGGAAACAATAGGAAACCCACACAGACATGCCGAGAACGTAAACGAACGTCCCCATTGTTTGCAATGAGCCGCAGTGCTACCCACTTTGCCACAGAGACAGCACCACCACATCTTAAGCAAAGAAGTCAGAAAGAAATGTTCTTGGTAGGGGTTTGGAGCTAAGCAGCAATGTCAAAGTCAACAGGGAGCAAGCCAGCAAGTTGGTCACTGGTTCAAGCTCCTTTGCTGCCAGGTCGCTACTGTTGAGCTCTAGATCAAGGCACATTACTTGGTGGTATTCGTCACATTTTAATAACAAAAAGTTATTAAGTCAAACTTGTGCATACTGGCTAACTAGGTTTAACTGTGCAGTGAAGGATGAAAAGCTCAATCTAAGCACAGCTGGAATGATGTTGGAGGTGAAGAGGTTGAGAGGATCAATATGCAGTTTGTTAAAAAGCAAATTTCACCAGTACAATTCAAATCAAAGTCAAGAATGCTGGCAAGGGACAGTTCACAAAAATAAAAATAACGTCCAGGCAAATAATACAAAACAATATCGAATAGCTCCAAAGGAGTAAAAAGACCACAGTTGCCTGCATTGTACAGAAATTCGCTTCACTAGACAGTCTGTGGGCTTTTGCTGACATCTAGTGAAAAGTCTACCAAAATACATTTACAATTAGTGATTCAGGCGTTGCAGTCCTAACAATTGCTAACAGGTAAGCACAAACAAATTATTAAGAAAAAGAACAATACAATTAAGAAAATGGTTTTCACGCAATATCATACATCATCTGCTCATGCTTGAAGAATCTTAAGAATTTTAAGACACATGACAGAAACATTGTTCAGACGAGCTTTGGTTCCATATTTTCAGAAAATCAGCTTTATAAGCTTTGCACCATGATCGGGACAATTATTTAGTCACCTGTGCCACCCGTGCCAACTATAAAGAGGATTGCTGTTGCCTTGTACAAGCTGGTCACGTGTGTGGTGTACAGGGTAGTGAGTGCGCGAGACGTTCAGTGTAGTGCACACGCTGTATTCAAATAACATCAAAACCAACGATAGATGACGTCATTGAGCTTGAAACGTCATCGTGTATTAGCAAAACCCGAATTTTGAGCTTTACCATCTAAGTTTTTTATGCGCATATTCAAAATAGTTGAAGATGAAATAAACACAGGAGATTACTGACGTTGAAAGAAAAACCTTGTGGTATCTACTCCCACTCCTATTTGATGCTTTGTAAGGTGGGGTTCTTTAATGCCTGCTGAACTTGGTTGACCAGACTGTGCAGGAATCCTAACACTATCACCTTACAACAAAGTGCTGTGTTCGATCCCCAGCCAGGGTAGACCAGGTTCTTTCTGTGTTCTGAGTTTGCATGTTCTCCTTGTGTCTGCGTGGGTTTCCATTGGGAGCTACATTTTCGTCCCATTGTCCAAAAACGTGCAGTCAGGTTATTTGGAGACACGTAATTGTCCTATAAGTATGCACTACTATGATTCACAAACCATTGCATTGTAGTGCAACCCTCCCTGATAAATAGGGAGGGTTGTGTCATTCAGAGTAAAAAATGTCTTCTTTTGCGAACTTACCGAGTAACTATTTCCTTTGTTATTATTTCTAATTGCCACTGGTGGTTGCTTTGTTTGCTTTTTGACCGACAGGGTTTGAGGATCATTTTCACTGACTCATCTCGAATCATATTCCGGCTAAGCGGCTCTGGGGCCGCAGTGGGAGCCACCATACGCATTTATGCTGAGTGTTACGAGAGAGACCCAGAGAGACACAATAGAGAGACACAGGTAAAATAATTTATATTTTTTTAGTGGGTCCAAAGCTGTCGTGAAACTCCATTGTTGTGATACAGAATAAAAGGAGACAAGACATTAAGTCTTTAAGACATTAAGACATTAAGTGGGTATTTAGTTTTATTGGGTATAATAATAAAAAAGTCTGACTAGCACTTCAGTGGAGTATAATAGCTAAAAGTGTGCAATTTTTTTTTCTTTTTTGAATGTAAGAAAATAACAGTGGTTTTAAGAGCCTTGGTTTACTTCTGGCAGTACATATTTATTCTTAGTACCTGGTCACATTGTTTTTGACTTCTTAATTCTTCTAAGATTGAAAAGGGCCTTAAATATATTATTACTTTTACTAGAGAGCACAAGTGAGATGTAATATACAGTATAATATTAAATATTGCCAGCTTGTATTCATAAACTGTTGTTTAATAGCTTTTCATAAGCAATCATTAACTGATATCTTGATATCCTGTTAATCAAACCAAACTGATTAAATCTACCAGAGCTGTTGGTGAATACTCATGTTGAAGCTATCCAAAGGGCAGCCAAAACAGTTGGCAGTATATGACAGGTCATAATGGGAGTGACATAGGCAAAAAAGATAAATGATACATTTAGTGTACTTCTAATAAAGGCATGTCTGCCCGTATTGGTTTTAGCTTAACCTAAAACATAACCTAACCGTAGTCATCGTTGATTCATGGCAGGGTAGCAGTTTCTGAGATGATTTGAAATTGTTTATTTCTTGTCCCTGACAAAAATTATTTAGCTGGTATTTAGGATTTATCAAACAATTTACATTTCATTTAGTGTAATTTATTGCAATTATATGATTAATTATATGATTATAAGTAAATGTGTAGCCTAGTGCTTAAGGCACTGGACTAGTAATCCAAAGATCACTGGTTGGTGGACTCTTGGGCATGGCCCTTAATCCTCAGCTCAAACTGTAAGTCATCTTTGTTAAAAATGTCAATAAATGATTATGTAATGATAAAAAATTAGATCTCAGCTTTGTGTTGATGTTCATTTAGATCTTTTTCTGTGGTGTTGTAGGTTGTGTTGGGTCCACTCATTGCAATCGCTCTAAAGCTCTCAAGCGTTCATGAACGAACAGGGCGGAGAGGTCCCAACATGATCACCTAAGTCAAATCCAGAGGCCCACACAAAGAGCAAAAACCCTGATAAATACATCTTCCACAAATCCTCGCTACAAAGCCATGACTTTCTCCTGTAGCAGCCCTGATAGCCTGCTTCCAAACTGCACAGCCTCTCACTGACATGTGTACACTGTAAATGCTTTTGCTGCTGTTTCACAAGACATTTTATTTAGTTCCCTTTGACTTTCTTGTTGTGCATAAAATATAGACAAATGAAAAACTAACCACTGTTAAAACATTATCATCAAATACAATGCATAAAGACAATAGTGTGTTTTCTGTTCTGGGTCTTTTTAATTGTTTGTAAATACTTGCCATTAGGCAGGAAGACATAATTGCCTTTTCCAATGAACTAGTACTTATTGATTTGTTTGATACATGTTCGTCCTCTCAATAGTCTTTGCTAGTTACAAAGTTCAGAAGCATTATCATTATTGGGGTGCCATCTTTTACTTTTCAATTTTCTCATCTATAAAGAACTACAGAGAAGGCCATAGTAATCTACTCACTGGGGCTAGTTTTCAGATGACAGAATAAACAATGGACTACTTTTTTTTTTTTAACTTAAAACAGTGTAATGACTGAATTCCTCAATGCTTATTTGAATCAATAACACAGGAATATTGGGGCTTAAACTTTTTGTAGGTACTTTTTATATTAAACACACTTGTACAATTGTAGCAGAATGTCCAACAAAATACGTTTAGAACCACATGTACATGTTGAACACCAAATTAGGAACAATTGGTGGTACAGGTGCCATATTTTTCATGAGAAAATTATAGATAAAACACGTTTCCCAGCAATTGTCTTTAGGTTTATAAACCTAAGTCAGTGTGACCCATCAATTTTAAGGTGGTGCATTGTTATGAATGTAATTACAAAATGTGATGTGAGGTAAAGTTAGGTGCGTTGTATATGATGTATACAGTTTTTTTCAATGTAGTTGTGTTGCTAAATATTGGTGAAGTAAAGGAAAACCTGTATTTAATATGATTACGTAACAAAAAAGGGAGCAATCATATTTAGTCATGTCATGCTATTCCTAGAAGCATATTTTAGGAATACAACAAGACCTAAAATTTAAAAAAAGGTCCAAACTTACTTTGAGTGTGTTTTTGAATGTTACGACTTGGGGCTTGCTAACACTGGTTTTTGTTTTGCTAGTTCTTGAAATGCTACCACTATACCACTTATTACAATGTGAAATGTTAGACTGAATGCTCCAGACTATGGAGAGGTCCAAATAAGTGTACATTTGGATGCAGTTTGAAGTTTAGGTAAAAAGTTGATATGAATGATATGAACCACAAGCATATAAAGCTAATGTTGTATCCTACATTTTACTTAAATAAATTGTGTGTAAAATCATGTGTGTTACATATTGTATCTTGTTGTTAAAATGCATCAATACCGGTTTGGACATAATTAAAGACATTAAAATGTACCCAACTCAAGAAGGCTGCAACATTTAAGACTTAAATTTTTATTTCTATCAACATTTTCATAGTTTTGATATAGAACATATTTAAACAATGGACCTTAATATTATTAGCAAACATAGGCCATTTGTCTCATATAAATAATTAATCATAGCTACAATCTAAACAACATTAAATGCTAACAATTATGTAAAATAAAATGGGATTCCTCAAAGCACTAAAAAGGGTGTCACTGAATCACTAATAAATATTTTAAAAAATGTTCAAGCTGGCTGGAGCCATATGAAAAGGTTAAACACTTATGGCTGTGAACATTCCTGGGAACTAAAGTTGTAAACCCTAAACTTGATAAATATGAATAAAACCTGTCCTGTCAAGTATAAAAAAGCATCTCACTATCGTTAATAAGTCACAAATCTGTCACTGCATATGTATACAATATGTACATACTGTAAATATACTGATACATAGTTATATATCAGATATATAGTTATATCAGTTATAACTATAAATTTTGAAAGCTAGTGTGTATTTTGAATGTTGAGCTACAAAGTTCGAATTAAACCATTAAGTTGTTAGATATTAATTCAAAATACAGAAATTCAAACCTTATATGCACAGTATATCATTTATAATTTTTTTGTATCCTCAGTTTGCAAAGACATTAATCCTTCATATTTTGTCTACCATATAATGCACATCACATAGAATTAAAAATGAAAGTCTTTATTATTGGAAAAACCCCAAAAAACATGAAGCAATAATATATACATGCTTTTGACCTAAAGATAAGACTGCATTTACAATGGAACATCAATAATCATCATTTATTTACATTTAAAAAATGTTTGACTAGATGTTTCATATGGCTTGGTTTAGCATGTGTATCTGAATCTTTACAGAAAGTGCTATCATGCTACTTTTCAAGCCCATCTATTCGGCTTCCCTTTGCCAGACAGGATCTATTTATGTGACTTAGATTTAACAGGTCTACCTGTAATCACGCCTGGACATCTCTACAGAAGTTCAACATATTTGAGTAGCTAGGATGATATTTCATTTTTCATACATATAGCTAAGTAGATTTGAAAAACATTTTCTTTCAACATTTTTAAAACACTTTGTGGGTCATCTTTGTCTAGAAGTATATTGATGCCTGGAAACATTGACAAATATGCAACAACAAAAGAAATGAAAAAGACCAGCTTTGTAGCAACCCTCTTTCAAATCATGTTGAAGGCCTACAGAATTGTGAAGAACCTTACATTTACAAAACTACTTTAAAAATGAACAGTTGATCAGCTTAAAATTGCTCTGATAAACTATTTGAGGGTATACAGGCAACCTCGTGATAACTTTGACATTGCATAATAACTTGCTGGTAACTGGGTGGTTCCTCATGACTGTAATCCTCACTAAATGTTTCATAGCAACTCTCAGTATACACAGGAGGAGCAGAGCCAAGCCATTGCATACCAGTGGGAATAAGAATTATGGGGGTGATTCCATCAATAACATTGCTTCTGATCTCACATTCCTCATATGATGGCGGATAGTTGTAGGACCTAAAGAGAAAAGGGTAATAATATGGATAATATGATATTGAAAGTTTTCTCAAATTATATGACTGATGTTCATTTTTAAAAAGCTGAATGTTAAATACATAAAAGTACAGTGTCCAAAGTCCAAAACGTGATTGAGAATACCAAAACTAAACTTTGTGTCTTGAAGGGGATGTCATAGTTGTCACTACTTAAAATTTATCTGGAGCACTCAGAGTCACTTGATAGATAGTCTACAATAGTTGATATGCCATATTTACTTGTCACAAGATTCAAAATACAGCCTGTATTTGTCACGAAAGACAAACCAACAGTGAATTTGTGTCTCTTTAGGATTATATACTGTTATGACAACTGTCAATTGATTTTCAGTTCTAAATAAAATCAAGTTTTAATCCAATTGTTGTTTAAAAAGATTGAATATGCTTTATTATTATATTGTCAAAAACATTATTCCTTAATTCAGATGCAGACAAAACTCACATTGATAATGGAGTATTGCATGTCATTATTTGGCAATTTATTATTTTCCATAAAAATAGAGCCAATTTATTTTGAACATCCCCCATGGTGATTTCTAAATTGTTTACTTTTACTGTACACCCACAATTCACAGTATACTGCAATGCAAATATATGATAGGTAAGTTTTACTGCTGTGCTGAATATTGTCCACCACCAAAACAGTATCTGATCAGTTGTGCTCGAGCAGTGGCTTATTTTCACTGATGGACAGGGTAGTGATGAACAATAGTTGACAAATTGTACATTGCACATTTACTTGGATTGAATTTTAATGTCATGTTTTACACTTTGGTTACATTCAAGGCAGGAACGGAACACATTACACATCAGTTAACAAGATTAACTTAGACACATGGACAATTTAGTATCCTAACATAAAATAGGTTCTACTCAGAATTTATGTAACAACAAAGAAGCAACAAATATGAACCAATGAAATAGAAAAGTAAGCCTACCTATCCACAGTAAAAACTTGGATTTCAGGATTTTGGTTTCTCCACCCTCTGCGTTTGAGCCACACATTCTTCATTCCATGACCCACAGACCATAACACTCCAATGACAAGTAGGATGAAACCCAGAATGATAAAAAGATATGTGGAAACATCCAATAGGTCCAGCAGATTTTCATTTTGGATGGACTTAAGGTATGCACCGACACAGATAAGGATCAGGCCAAAAGTGGGTAACAAAAGTCGTGCTGCAGACAGCAGATGTTTCCTTTTAGCCATGGAAACACCACAGGTTATGTGGGGCTGCAAATGTGATCTGAAGAAAACCGATGTGCACTACGACTGCAGATGTTCGACTGGCAAGTTGACTGACATTTGACATGCAACACTGTGGATCGCCGATTGTTAGGGATGAATTGAAGTTTGACCTGTCTGACGTCTGTGAATAGGAAGAGGTTCAGATTTCTTTAATGTGCCAACAAATTAAGCAATAAGTCCAAGGCAGTGCCTGTCTGGTAGGTTTGTTGTGATAAGACTTGTTAAAGTATGCAATAAATGACAATAAATAAATGACAATCAATGACAATAAAGTTCATTCATTGAATAACCTATTTGTAAGAATGAGTTGTCATAAGCTGTATGTAAGAATTTTGTGTATGTTTAGGTTTGATAAGCTGATTAATATCAGCTGCAACCTGATCCAAAGAGATCGTGACATAAAATAAGGCAACATGGTGGGGTGGTCTCGGTCCTTTCTTAGTTGAGTTTGCATGTGTCTGTGTAGATTTACTCATGATGATCCGGTTTCTAAATTGAAGGAATTGAATTATCTATGTTTCATATAACTTCGTGTACTGATAAAAGGGTACAGCATGATGTTAAAATTCTAATTATCGACCAAAAAGCACTATAAAAGAATCTTTTCACGAGTCATTAACAACCATTAACAGGTATAATAAATCAACTACATAAATAAATCAAGCTCTACAAATGCATGAAGAATGGTTTGGTTTAAGGAAACACTGACCTCATCCCTTTGAAAAGCTTTTGGAATTAATTAGAACAGTTGAGACTTTCTTGACCTACATCAGTGCCCATCCTTACAAGTGCTTTTTTGACTAAACGTCCATACATACATACATACATTCTTCCCAGAAGTGTGGCTGTAAAAGGTTAAAACATCACATAAGATTACCTACAAATTTAGGATTGGATGTCCAAATATGCAAACTATTTTTATTGAAAGCACGCTTATGGTATGGTGTAAAAAAATATCAACCAAAATGTCTATAAATAAATGATGTTTGGTGTGAAGGAGCCAGTGACAAGAGTTTTGTTTTTGAACTTGGGAAACAATAAGATGATCATAGACTTTGTGCATACAGTTTGTATATTTCTACAAATATTTCTGAATGGATGCTGTGAATGATTATAATGAACTAATTAAATAATTAATAATTACAGTCTGTATGTCATTCACCTGATACTTTGTTTTTGGATGAATGAGCTGGTTGATATAGCAACAATGTTACAGTATAAAAGCAGACTTAATGATAGGGTTTACAACTCGTATCAAGATTTTCCTATCGGATAGTAGTTCATACATGTCAACTGTGATAAAGTTGATATGAAAGAATGAATGTGCAACTCTTTTTTTATTCATATTTTACTGCTGAAAGATAAAGCAATATTAAATGTTTTGTACATTAATACATTTTATTGTCAAACTAAAATTATAATAGCAGCATAGGGATTATTATGTTGATAATGGACAGCAGGTAATTTTTAGTGCCATCATTATAAACTAGATTTGAAAAAATGATGATATTTTTACAGCTTCATTACTGACTGTGGCATTGTACTGTTTTATATTTTATCAATATTTGCTATAGTTAATATAACTTTCACATGCATACAATAGGATTCAAATCCTGAGATTGATTCCCAGATGCAGCGGGGAATGCATCCCTGTTTGCTCTCCCCATGTCTGTGTGGGTCTCCTCCAGGAGCTCCGCTTTTCTCCCACAGTCCAAAAACATGCAAGATAGTAGAATTGGTGAAACAAAATCGCCCATGACCTGATAAATCTTCTAGTAGCTACATGTTGTGTAAACTATGGTGATCTATTTCTATTCCCTCTGCCCTTAGTCCCATTTGATTGCGGGGTTGTCTTCACAACTCATTGACTTATATCTGTGTGGCTAGGTACCTAAGGACAATTCAGTGGTGGCATTATTAATTACTCTGGTGGCATGTTTCTGGACTGCAGGGAGGAAGCTGGAGCTCCCGCAGGAAGCCCACATGAACATGTGGAAAACATGCAAACTCTGCACAGATAGGACCTGGTTTGCCCAGCCTGGGGAATGAACCCAGGACTTTCTTGCTTTGAGGTGACACAGCTACCCTCTAAACCACTGTGCTGCCCACCAATAGCAATACAACACAACAAAACATAAACACAAATGTAAAATCACTAAGCACTTTAGCCCTGACAACGCATCACTCGAGTGTACT